>JASJFT010000180.1:0-95623 GCA_030770425.1 Darksidea phi | reverse complement strand
CGCCGCCGGTGGGGGGGGGGGTTGGGGGTCCTGCCTCTCCACGGGCCTCGGTGCCCCACAGCCCGCGCCTGCGGCATTTTAACCTTGCCGCCCCCCCCCCCCCCCCCCCAACTCCTTCAAGAAACCGCGGCAGGATGCACGCTAGGATATTGCAGTGGTCATCTTGAGATGCTACCCCTTGGCAGCAGTGCCCTTGTCTCCCGCCCTGATCTTCTTATCGAACGAGGACCAAGCTTCGCTCCGACTAAATAATACCCACCGTGGCGCACCTTCTTGCCTCCATTAAGAGATTCCCCTCACTTTTGTTTATCCTTTTTTACAGCTACTATATAGCACCCAACCACCGTGCAGAGCTGTATTGCAATCACCTGCAGTAACTTGCACCCTTATTACTTTCGTTCATGAACATGCCGTCATCTGCCACCCAGGCCGTCGAGGCCCAGAAACCAGAGAACACCACCACTGCCACCACCGCCAACAATGCCTCTGCAGCACCGAGGAAGCGGAGAAGGAGAGCGCCGGCAACGGGTGCCAGCGAAGACTGCTTTGCGTGCAGGAAACGCGGAGTCAAGTGCGATCGTCGACGACCTTACTGCGGACAATGCATTGAGATGGGAAAGGAGTGCTCGGGATACCGAACCACCTTGACCTGGGGAGTAGGAGTCGCCAGTCGTGGGAAGCTTCGCGGCATGTCGCTACCCATAGCTAAGTCACCCACGCAGACCGCCAGCACAACGCGCGACTCCAAGACGCAGACCACAACCGCGGCCACTGCTACCACGACGACCGCCACCGCACAGCAGAGCCCCACTCGATTCGAGACCCGCGGAAGCATCGACTATGGTGTGCACTCGCCCACAAGCCCTACAAGCCCCATCACCTTCTCTGCCCCTCAAGAATACCAGTATTTTGGCCCGACGAGCCCCATTCCAATCCCGTCTCCCACCACTCCAATGGGATTCGCCGTTCCCGGTTTCGGGGAACACGTGGACCCGTTTCACCCGCATTCATCCAAATTGAGGAGAGCTCACCTCCACAGGGGCCCGCTCCAAAGGCTGCAGACATCCCTCGCCGTCCCCTACGAAGAAAATGGACTGTCAGCATCGTCGGCATCGCTAGGAACATATAGCGACAGCGACTTCCCGTCTCCTAGCGAGTTTCCGCATACTCCTCACGATGAGTTCCCTTTCGCCGAGAATTCAATCCCTCGATTTCCTTCCTTCAGCTATTCCGATCATCACACCATGGGCTCGATGGAGAATCTTCACTATCATGAGGTCCCTCGCGCACGAGCCATGGCCGACGACGTGAGCTCTAGCATTAGCTCAGACCAGAGTGTTCAAGACTTCAACGAAGTTAGTGCCGGCTCACAATCTATGGGCCCCCCCGCGTATCCAGAAATCTTTATTGAAGGGGAAATGAGCGCAAGTCTGAATGGATTGTCTCAGCCGGGATTCTCCTATCTCCCCTCGGAGGGTATGTCTTTCAATGGTTCTGGTCCCTTATCTTTTGACGAATACGCGCTCACCACTTCCATTCCTCAGAGTCTTACCATCGCTTCCCACCTTTCCCCGCGGATGCAATTCCTGCTGGATTTTTTCGCGAATGCTATATGCCCGGTGCTAGTCGCTGGTGATGGCCCATCGAATCCCTATCGAATGCACATCATGCCTCTCGCTATGCGGAGCGAAGGTTTGAGAAATGCCCTTGCTGCCCTGTCGACCAACAATATCCGTATGCGAGGCGGCACCGAAGGCCGGCGGCTCAGCTACGCTCAGGATCCCCGATTACTACCGGATCACGCGTTCTCGCAGATGACGCCCCAGGAGCTGCGTGAAATGCACGGCGAGCCATCGAACGAGGAACTACATTACAAAACCCAATCAATAGCATTGCTCAACCAGGAGCTAGCCAACCCACAAGGAGCACAAGACGACTCGGTTCTTGCCACTCTTCTCATACTCTGCCTCTTCCACGTCTGTGATTCTGGCTTCACCAAGTTTAGAACGCAACTAGCCGGCGTGCAAAAGCTCCTCAGCATCCGCGACAGGAGCGTACAGTCCAGTTTTGTAGGCTGGATCGAGTTCTTCTTTACATGGTTTGATACCCTTACGAGTGCCATCAACGACCGCGAAACCGAAGTCCAAGGAGATTCTCTGGACATGATGAACCTTACCGCCAATCTGGGCGCCTCAGAGCACCTCTCCGGCTGCGAGGGTCGCCTATTCAAACTCATTGCCCGGCTCGGTCGACTCAACCTTCTGAGCCAAAACCGGCCTGTGCGAGAGAGTGAGGCTACTCCCTGCGCATCGCCCCGCCGTCAAAGACAACATGGCGACTTTTACTCCTTCACTTTCAACAACATGGACGGAAACGGGTGGCGGAGCCCAGACGTCAAAACAGGTAATCCGATGAGTCGCGGCCTGGGTCCGGGCACCGATCCTTCACGCGCGGACTTTTGGAACGAGTGGCAAGATATCCGCACCAGGCTCCAGGAATGGGAGATGGATGCTGCTCATCCTCTTCCAGCTGGTTTCTCTCTGTCGCCGGCGGATTCTGCGATGCTGCACATGAGCGAGTCCTTTCGCTATGCGGCTTTGCTATACACTGAACGCCTTGCGCATCCTACGTCCCCACCTAGCGCGGCCAATTTCCAGAGCTTGGTGCGCCAGGGCCTCTTTCATATCAGTCAGATTGGCATTACGAGCGAGGTTAACAAATTTTTGCTTTGGCCACTGTTCATTATTGGCACCGAGTGTGCGGATGCAGAACATCGCGCCGTTGTCAGAGTGCGCTGTGTAGAAATCCAACGTGAGAGTGGATTTTTCAACAACCTCAGTGGATTGGAGGTTCTTGAGAAAGTTTGGCAAGACGACGATGAGGGAGTGGGTGATGGCCTGGACTGGCAACACGGTACGGGATCATGGCAGGCTTTTCGGTGGAGAAAAGCCATGGATCGCGTCGACGGCGAGTACATCATGATCTGATGAGCATTGTTTTCCAGCGTTCGAGCACATTTTCGTATTTCGTTCACTGTTTTTTACTACGAGGTCACGCATTCACGAGCCTGTTGGGAATGGGTAAATGTATAATTCTTTCCAGGAAACGCATTGGTTCGGCAAAAAGGAGAATTAGGCTCTTAGGTCATGCGCTGTGCTATAGGCTATCCAAGTTACTCTTCCTACTTCTTGCATCTGCGGTCTTCTGCACGTTTGCGCACATTTGGGATCAGGATCTGGGTTTTCGGGACCTGATGATCTCAACTTTTGGCTATTTTGCACGGTTCGATATTTGGAATCTACTACATACATGGGTACATAAAAGCTTTCATGGGCGGTTATATTCCGCGCCAACACAAACCATCTTACATACGCACCTGCGGTGTCGAATCAACTGATTGCTCAGACAGCTCAACCTCGTCTTTTGCAAATTTGGACCGTGATCACGCCCATCAGAAGCTGACCTCGAGCTTCTCAGCTGGCCATCACATGCCTTGCAGCGCGCGCAGGGAAATAGATGAAAGATCTCACTCATGGTGGGCATACAGGGTTTGCCTGAGCGATAGGCCATCTCACGAGCCCAAAGCCCACCCACTCGGTGCAACGTATTCACGAGCGCATTTCGCGCGGTGTGGGCGCACAAGGAAATCATTCTGACGATGCGACTTGGGGCGCTCACCGGTCGTGATGGATGGTTCCAACGCGCCCAGCACACCGACTCTATGACTATCGCAATAAGCCCGAGCAGTAGTGTCCACGCGCGGTCGTTGGCCTCGTGCAAAATTGCAACATTTGCCAGCCTTTCACATGGCAGAGGTAGAAAGCGCCTCGTCCTCGTCTGCGAACCTTCTTCTGGAGCTGGTTAGTGGTTTACGGGGTAGGCCCGTAGCAGGAGAGGGCCAAGCGAAGGGGATAATCAGGGTCAGCAGGCGCGTTGCGGGTGATGGGCTTTGCGGGCAGGGAACAAGCTTCGGGGGCAAGGTTTCACGGCGGCTGGGGCTGTGGTTGGTGGATGATCTGTAGGCGTTGGTTGGATGGACGGAATTAAGGTGCTGACGCCTTTGCGACCGGGGGTTTTGGCCGCTTTCGGGGTGGCCGGCCGCCATTTCGTTGTGGCTCGCGGCCGTATCTGTGTCGGACGACGGACTTGAGGAACGTGTGTGTTGGGTGTGTTCCTGGTTGGAAGGGGGACGATCTCCGTAAGTTAGGAAATTAAGAAGGCTATGAATAGATGCATGGGTAAGGCGATGCAAGTGTAGGGCGATCATGTTGGAAAATTAGACGTCGATGGTTTAGGACATGGGATGAGACATACAGTACGCTTAGCAATACAAAGGCCATTGTTTGGTTGTGGACGGTACCACTACTGATAACCGGTTGCGGGGAGGGATCATCGAGTGACCAGACGCCGGGGGGATGCGGCATGTGTTCGGTTTGGCTTTTGGCATTATCACTTGGCTTGACATGAGCTAGGAGGCTGGCTGTCGGGCGACTTGAGCTGCGGACGGGTGTGTCGCAAAAACGCCTAACGTCTAGGATGCGGATGCGGGGTGGACGGCTAAGGCAGCTTTCGGACGATCCTGCGTACAGTACGAGATAGGGAAATGCAGAGAGGGGCCACCTTTGATACGGTCGGAGCTTGGAGTGGAGACGATGATTACCCCACGCGAGCACGGCGCGCGCAGCGCAAGAACCAGATGACTCGAGTACTGTCTAGCGAAGACGGGGAGCCGGTCGCATGATTGAGGGTGCTGAAGTCCTTGGTCCTTGGGAGAATGGACTGCTACCGCTCGCTTTGGTGCAAAAGAGCGGACTAGAGCTCATCTCCGTGGTTGCATAGTGGAGAGCAGTATTTCGGAGTGGCAGACAAGGTATAGGTATGCTACCGCGAGCGTGGGACCAATCACATGTCGAGCACCCTCTACTGTACTCGAGCAGGTATCTCACTAGAGGGCGGGCTGATGGTCGCATGTGTGGACGTGGCTGGCAGACTCTGCAATATAGGGGGTGGAGGCTGTATTGCTTCCTTCGGCTCCGATGCTGCATTGCATATGTAGGTACTGTGTCTCGACGAAGCTGCGGCCGCCCAGGGGCCGTCCTGGGCGAGCGATGCATGGCAGGCCGTTCGAGGATGCGATACCCAGCACAGCACGGGGCGGCTGTATTACTCCGCAGAGTATGTGATACAGAGCTGCAGTTGCTTGTACGTAAAAGCGATGGGAGCGATGTCTTACCTCGGCGGGGCACGGTACGCGACAGGGTTGAGGCAGATCAAGTAAGCGGTGGCGGCCGGCGGTGGCTGATGACCTGTTCGTGGCGTGAGATATCATCTCCGCTGTGGCGCATGCATGATCATCAGGGAGGCTCAACCGGGTGGGCATGCTGTTCTGGGTAAGAGGGGTGAATTGCTCTTGTTCCTGGATTTTCAGGCCTCTGTCGGGGAGGCAATGACGGCAGAGGTGGGTCCGATCTGGGCACGCTAAGATCTGGTTAGCGATCGCGCCTTGCCCGATTCACGACGCCATTCATCACTGCCAGCATCAGAGTTCGACAGCCTTCATCGAGGTGACGTCGTCGACGCGAGCTCGACGCGTTAGTCATCGACCATGGCAGCACAGCATCAACTCTCGTGCTGTCCGGCTCACTACTCGCCGCTACCGTCAGTGAGCCGCAGCGTCGCAACGTGAGCTTCGGACATTTTATGCTGCGCTTTGTTCGCCCGTTCCAATCGCTTCCTCTTATCGCATTCCGAATACCACCGCGGGCCTCGCCGACACGACCCTACGTGCCCTTCGTCTGCCCGCCCACGCCCGCCATGGCGAGCAAGCGCAAACGGTCAACAGGATTAACCGCCCTGTCCGACGAGCGATCCTGCAGCACCAACACAGACCCTCCACGCCCACGTCAACGCACCGCAGTCCCACTGCCATCGAACCTCCCAACAGCAGAGCCTCGGCCACCGCGCCGCCAGTCTTCCCGTATAGGCACTTCCGCGATCACAAATCCTGATGTCAATCCTGAAGTCCTCGACGGCCTATCTGCTTTGCGGGCTTCGCCTGATGGTGGCGGTATCGCGGATGTTGGTCCCGCGCTGAAACCCCGCAGGGGCAAGTTTCTCAGCGCGGAGGCGTCCGTCGGCGCTGTCCCTGATCCGCAGAAGGCCACGGCTGTGCAGGCAGCAGACAAGTACGGACGAGGACAGGGACGTGCGAAGACGAGTGGGCCCGGCGCTCAGAAGAATGCGAGCATTGCGCTTGGTCCGGGTTCTGAGACAGTGCCGGCTGACCTTCCTGACCAGCAGCCTGGCAGGAACAAGCGGAGTAAAGGCCCTTTGCAGCATGTAAAGATGGATGGTGCGAACGCTAAAAGCACAATCGTCAATGCCTCTGTCCAGAATGGTACCGTACCATCTGGAGGTGCCCTGGAGCAGGACGTGGGGGCGACTGTCGATCCCGAAGTCGAGGGAGTCTCGACGGGGGACAACGAGGACGAGGACGAGGAGGCCGTCAAGGAAGCACTGTCCAGGCCACCGCCTGTCAATTCTGACTATCTTCCCCTGCCGTGGAAAGGACGCTTAGGCTACGTGCGTATTCGCACCCTACCCATGCACGTCAAGCTAACACGAGTGACAGGCGTGCCTGAATACCTACCTGCGCAACGCTAACCCACCCGTTTTCTGTTCGCGAACGTGCCGCATTGCCAGCATTCTAGAGCACCGTCATCCGCTGAAAGATCCGTCACAGCCCGAGCACGCCACGAAGAATCGGCCGGATAAAGAGCAGCCAGCTGATGTTGCACGAGGACAGAAGTATGTCGAGGAGCTCGGGCTCGCCAATGCACGGGACATCGCCAAAATGGTGCGTTGGAACGACAAGTACGGTATCAAGTTCATGCGGTTGAGCAGTGAGATGTTCCCATTCGCCAGCCACGAAGAGTATGGCTATAAACTTGCACCGTTTGCAGCAGACACTCTTGCTGAGGTAGGCAAGGTAGTGGCTGAGCTGGGCCATAGGGTCACTACACATCCAGGCCAATTCACCCAGCTCGGATCCCCGCGTAAAAGTGTTATTGATAACGCAATTCGGGATCTGGTGTGTCACGATGAGATGCTCTCATTACTCAAGCTCCCGCCTCAGCAAGATCGCGATGCGGTCATGATTATGCACCTTGGGGGCGCTTTTGGTGACAAAGCTGCTGCGATTGATCGCTTTCGTGAGAATTACGCTAGATTACCGCAGAGTGTGAAGAATCGCCTCGTACTTGAGAATGACGATGTGGTTTGGTCGACACATGAGGTTCTGCCCTTGTGTCAAGAGCTCAACATCCCATTTGTCCTGGACTTCCACCACCACAATATCTTGTTTGATGCTACACAGATAAGAGAGGGCACGAAGGATATTGAAGACCTTTTTCCCGCCATTCTCGAAACATGGAACCGGAAGAACATCACCCCCAAGATGCACTACTCGGAATCTTGTCCAGATGCCATCACGAACCGTTCTCGCCGCAAGCACTCACCACGTGTGATGACACTACCACCATGTCCTGACACTATGGATCTCATGATCGAAGCAAAGGACAAAGAACAAGCTGTTTTCGAGCTCATGCGGACCTTTAAGCTCCCTGGCTTTCACCTGTTCAGCGACATGATTCCGTACGTAAGACAAGATGAGAACAAATCATTGAAACCGAAACCGAAGAAGGCAGCCAAGAAGGGGAAGAAGAAGCCTGGCGCACTGGAAGAGGCGGACATGAAGATTGAAGAAGAAGAAGAAGAGGAGGAGGAGGCGGCTCCCCCAATCGTGCCGGATGAGGAGGTTGGTATGGGTGGGCCGGATGGCAGAGTCTACTGGCCTCCAGGCATGGAGGAGTGGTTGAGGCCTCCGAAGCGTATCGTTAAGAAAAAGGATGAGGGTGCTGCTACGCCTGCGAAGGAGAAGAAGAAAAAGATGAAGAAGAGAAAGACCGCTGTTGCCGATGATGCTTCGCTCGACGGCGAAGTCAATGGTGTTGGTGAAGATGCCAAAACGCCTGTAAAGAAATCGGCACCGAAACGCGCAGCTAGTATGACGAAGAAGAAAGCACTCAAGGCCGTTCCCACGCCTTCACCATCTGAAGACGAGGAAAGCTCTCCGTTGAGCGATGTAGACGATGAAGATGACGACGCTGCACCTGCACTGAAGAAGAGAGGCGCCGCTGCACCTCCGGCGCCGACGCGAAAGAGGTCTGGACGAGTATCGCAGAAAGTGAGCTACAAGGAGGAAGACGCTGATGAGATGAGCGTGTAGGCTTGCATTCAGCGTAGGTGTACTATCGCATCTTCTTTCAACTCCATGTACCTACATACTCGTATTCGCCTTGCATTGCATTGCGTTATTCAATTCTCGCATACACTCCTACCCTAACAACAGTAAACGTCTCATGCTTGCAGCACGAAATTGCCGACATGTTAACGTGTTCCTTCTATGCATTCACCCTTTTCCGTCCCCCTTACGTCGGGGCTAAGCATTGAGGCTTTCCGTCAGCCTGTCACATCACATCCGCATACGTAGGGACCAATAAAAGAAGTTTCTCTACTAATGCCCTGTGTGTGTTGTCGTTCCTTTCCTATCCCATCCCGCAATACGCCCAGGCTAGCACACTAGTTGTACGTCGCTCGTTTGCACATGCCCCCGCCTTTGCACGCCACAATACGCTAGTTTTAGGCTGTACGGTTTACACATTGGGCTTGGGCCGAGGCATGGTTCCGCGTCAGCCGCAATTGAGCCAAAATGCTGATGCAGGTTCTGAGGTTGCACAGCTTTCGATAATTCTCCTATGAAGGGGCTGGGCCGCAGCCAACAGATTGGTGTCCGTTCCCCACGACGAGCGACATTCGCTTTTGGCGTGTCTACAACGCCGCCAACACGCAATTCACGCAATTCACGCAATCCAAGCTACCAAAGCACCACCTCACCGCCTCTCTAGCGCAATGCCCCACCCGTTATATCCCCCAAGCACGGCACCATGATGCCCGTGCGTGCACAGGAGGTTTGTGGCGCTGGAACGGCTGGAATGGCTGGCGGGAGAAGCGGGTCGTGACCGTGTTCGTATTCCACGGGTAGCCCAAGTGTAGTGCTGTAATGATAGTCTCACTAGAATCGATTAGGAACTGTTGCCGTGCACGGAGAAGTTTTCGATAACGTTCGGTGCATGGGGCGCGGGCGGGGTGTCATTGGGTGCCGTGGAGCGGATATCCAGGTTTGGGGACGAGGAAGTGAGGTTTGCATGCATGGACGCTAGAACCTTCGCACTGCAGCGTGGTAGTGGTGGTGGATGCAGGGGTGTGGACGGATGGTTTGGTGCGGTGGCTGAGGGGATGCATTGGTCGTTTTGGTAATTAGAGCTCATGCGGAGGGGAATTGGAAGGGCAATGAGGGTAATGGTAGGGATGTGTACGGCGCGTAGGAAGGGAGCGCAGCGTCTACAAGGTGTAAACGGCGCAAAACATGTAGACTAGCACGAAAGAGCCCGAGACACACTAGTCCCTAAACAAACGATACGCCAGCCTCTGCAGCACCACATGCGGCATTTACAAAAGCAAACATGCATACATACATATGCATAGCGGGGTGTGTGTGATAGCAGCCACGGTCCTGCATAGAATATTCCCCATGTAAGCACCAACAAACATGCAGCGTGATAGCGCAATCGTGCCTTGCTCCAGCGACGACACTTCGATGGTCTGAAGCTGCTAGATAGTGGCGGCGTGGGGTAAGCGGTCCGCGCTTCTACGGCAAGGGGCGGCTTGCTTCGGGTGGGACGGGATGAAGACGGAGGTGGGGGGAGGGGGGCTTATCATCGGGTGTAGAGAGAGGAAAGATAGTTGGATAGGGAGATGGAGAGGTGTTTTCGGTGGGTTGTTCTAGAACTCGCATAGGGGTATGTAGATCGCGGAAACCGAGGGTGATGCGCTGCAGGGGGAAGCGGATGTGATGTTATGGGAGACGGAAATTTTAATGTCTGACGGTAGAGGGAGGGGGTGTGGATGTGGTGTCGATTTGGGTTGGATATGCGTTTTTGGAATGCGGAAGGGTGTCTTGATGGAGCTCTGCCGTTTGTCTCGGGGTTAGGGTAGGGTAGAGGTAGGATATGTAACTGGAACTTGAAGGGGGGAGGTGTTTGTAGCGGATAGGAAGTGAGTGTTTGCTTTGAGGAAGTTGCAGTCGGGGTAGGCATTGTGTCGTAGGCGCGGTATCTAAGGTGTGTGTGATGTGTGTAGGCATATGTGTTCAACACGCTCGGTGGGGGTGGAACGGGGGGTTGAAGCAAATTGCCAACATCTGATAGTGAACAACACTGTTTGTCGGAGATGAGACGTTTGCATCATGAAGCATAGAATGAAAGGACGGAGCAACAGAGGGGATTTATTACATCTCTTTAGGTCTGGACTTAGCGGCTTTGATGAATCATTAACGTGCAAGAACAAGTGTATTTTGAAGAAAACTAGTTACAGACCACTCTCCTCAGACCAAGCGATTGTGAAGTTGCAGACCATTGAAATGATTCTTTTAGAAATCTGCATGTCAGCACAGTGGTCTACATAGCATTGCAATACTGTATTCTCACTAATTGATATCCATGCGACGATCCAACTCATCGCTACCGCTGTTGGTCTCTCAACGCTCTGCTGTTCGGCAGCACATGTCATTGCTCGTCGCCTCAATGTTCGATGTTCGGAACTCACGCCGTCGGGATCTCACGATCGGCAGTACTGTGTACAGCTCTACAGCTCTGTTATCGTGTATAAGGTGTGGGTATAGCACCTCTACTGTATACAAACTCCTACTGTGTTTCGTGTGGACCTTACAAACAGACTCCCACTATGCAAACCCAAACCGAATAGGAATCTACACCTACCGATATATTCGGCTTTTTCAGATGGTACTCACATGTATTCCGACTTGTGTCCCACTATCAAAATAACGAGTCTCACCTGAAATGCCAGAATCTCTCACTTGCGAGAGATTTACACGTGATACCAAAGGCAAGACAAAAGTGAAAGAGCTCACCTTAACTCCGTATCCTCGACCTTTCGACTCTCTCTCACTCTCTTTCTCCGGGCGGACAGTCGCCACTCCTACCAATGAACGAACAGGCAATGGAGACACTCCAACGAAAGACTATCATCCTTAAATTGAAGCCCGATGCTATGGGGACCCTAGATTCTCCCACCAGAGTTCCGAAGAGGGCAGATCTGTCCCAGAACCCGACTTCGCCCACCGTGAAAAGTCCTGAGATACGGCTGTTTCCTCGACCGATATGCGAGTCAAATGGCGTTTCACCGCATTCGCACCCTTCCAGTTCAGTCCTGGCTTCGGGTGACCCGCGAAATCGCAACACAAACCCACCGAAGCTCTTGTACACGTCTAAAAGGCCCATGATAGACTCGGTCGGGTCGAAAACGAAGAAAATACGCATCCTGGCAAGTTTTTAAACTTATGGCACGATGCACTTTAGCTAATAAGTACAGGCGAAAGAAATCGATGAGCAGCGCGATGCAGAGCGAACCGCGCGGGCGAAGTTCAACAACGAACTGAAAGATTGCACACGTGACATTCAGATTGCATTCGAACATTACGAGAAAACCATCGCAGATCTGCAAGCCTCAGTGGCGACGCTAGAGAAACTCCTCGAAGATAGTAATAAGAGAGCTCGTCATGTGGAGAAAGCCGAAGCGAAAAATAAGATTCTCCGGGACAAGATTCAGTGGCTGGAAGAGCGGCAAAAGAAGCAAGAGGTGAAGATCGCCGATCTTGAGAAGGAAAATGATAAATATCGCAAGATCAAAGAGATCGTGAGGGGGAGCGGGAAGGACAATGACATGGTGCAACTATGAGTGGAGTAACTGGGAGGCGAGACTTTTGGTATTGGGATTTGCCACACGGCGAGATTTGACCTGCTCAATGATACTCACAATTGGGTCAAGCTACTTTCACTACTGGGCTGGGTGCGAATGTTTTTGGCAGGAGGTGGCAAAGTCATTCTCTACTGAGGTGCTTCTGAAACATCTGCGTATGGGAGGCAACAAAAGCTCTTTCTGAAAAAAGCATATAGATAGTTTGACTCTAAGCGAAGGATGAATCAAGAGGTTAAGAGTGCTCGCAAAATCGCGAAGTTGAACATAATGTCTTCGCTTAAAATTCTGGGACCTGCTTTACTTTTTCTATCACAGGAAGGCCTATTTTTACCTAAGACGAAAACATAATTTTTTTTCTAGGAGCTCACTATGTAAACAGTAGCTCGAATCTCTTTCTCAATTATGTGCTACGATACCAATTTCACAAGCTGCCAACATCTATTCACACTGAACAGTTACTTTCATCTCAACAACAAAGCTTATCTCTGGGGAAACCAAGTCGGATATTTACCCTGGCTTAAAATGCCCTAATCTCATTACTGCTAAAACCCATCACACTCGGACTTTTCCAGCTAGCACGAGGATCATGAATGTCAAATGGGTTATTGTCTATAGGCATAAACAGCTTCGGAAATGGCCAATACTTTGAAGTGTCTGGGGTTGAACCTGACACTTATGTTAGCCACCGCCATATTCATCTTATTGTAGCATTTTATAAGTATATTACTTCCTGTTAGTGGGCGCTATGGAGTTAATAGCTTGTCAAAGCAGCTCTCGCTTAAGGGACTTTGCACCTTACAGCTGAAAAGCTGGGGTAGCTACGCAATATCGAACACAGTAAACGAATAGCTCCGCTTCCAGCAAACAGTTACCTGCAAGTCCCAATTCCAAGTACGTTAGGACCTTCGCAAAATGATGGCCTATCTTTGGGAGCTAACGATTCCTAAGGCGCTTATAAGCCTCTCGAAGCTATTCGCGTTAGACTACGAACAACCCAACTACATAGCCAACAACGTGCTCACACGCCAAGCTGCGTTGGAGTACGCGTGAACGGGCAATGCAAATACAACTATCCTCAAATTGGAATCAAGCGTTCAAGGTATCCATGCGGCGAAAACTCGCAGTTGGCTGAAGATGAACAGGCTTCTAAATAGTGTCGCTGATTGGGAGCGATTTTTCCCCTCGCTCATCCCCCCAGCAATGGAGTATGCCTACGAGTACTCTATACATAATGGATTGAACCAACAAATCGTAGTTTGGATCACATCATATTGGTCTTCTGTCTGTGGGAGAGCTAGTCTTCCACAACTATCAACACATGGACGATCACATTCACAGAAAGCTATGCTCAATCTCATAACAACGAGTTCGGATAGCCCTTCCTGGAAGATGAACGGGACACAATATGCACTACGGAGGATCGATCTTTTTGGAGCCGTATATCTCGTTGCCACAGCAGTAATCAATCAATTTGGGGACGACAAAGGCACCACCATTACGAGGGCCTCGTTCATAGCCTCCTTACTACAGTTCTGCAAGCACATCACATACAAGCAAGCCAGTGAGGATGGACAGGTGGGCGAGTTGCATAGTTACGATCCCATTATGGACCTTCGCGCTACCAGAGTTGTATCGGATGAGTACGGCCTTGTGCAAGGCCACAAGTCTTTCATGTTGGCCGTATCGTAGTGGCTCTATAGTGGCCGGCGGCATATAGAGCGGGGTCAGTATAGACGGGAGAATCGTTACTCCAGTTCCTCAGGTGAGCTTATGGGTATACATGACGAAATTTAAGAATGTCTGACGGGCGAATTCCGCCAGCTGAGGCTGTTTCTAGCTGCTACAGTAGCGCTCGCTTGATCTTGCTATACATGCTAAAGCCGAATATGCATGCAGTGGCTTGGTAGGAAGGAGTTACTTGTCTTCTGTTGAGAATGCTAAGCTACAGAAAATGAGTGTTAAGTTTAAGAACAGCGTAGTGCATATATAGAACTAATCCTACGCTGCCATTACTCTGCTAAGACAGCATAGAAGAGTTATTGCATGGGGCTTATAGTTTGCGACATGCGGAGCAGCATGCCATTAAAGAGGCTTTCAATCGTATCGAAGACTGCAAGTCGTGCCCCAGGGCGTCTTTTTGATGTTTGTAAGTCAACGTAGGCAGGCGTCGGCGCGATCTATGAATGACTATTTTCAACAGTTTCGGGGGGTAGCAGATATAAAAGCTGCTGTTCAGGCGGTGCAGCATCTCATAAGGTAGTCACTCTCTTCGTATCTCATCTACCAAAGAATTGAATGACATGAATCTACATAATGTAGCGAGGGAGAATGCTTGAGCGAAGTAGAACCAAAGTTGAGGTAGCATTAGCCAGTAAGCGGTCCAAGCTCTTTGCCGAGGTGAATGATCATCGCAACGTCCCCGCCATCGCGTGAGCTCTCCTAGCAACCCAACATTGAGGGACCGTACCAATTGTCCTTACATCACCTAGATGCTCTCAAAATTCACTTGCCTGCGCACTGCGCGTTTGGCCGCGCGCCATCCATGCCGACGAACCTTTGCCACCGCGCAATCCAGTCGTCCGGACTTCGTTCGTATTGTGGAGGTTGGACCGAGAGATGGATTGCAGAATGAGAAGCAAAGCATACCGGTAGCGACAAAAATAGAGTTGGTGAATAGATTGGCACAGACTGGGTTGAGGACAATTGAGGCGGGATCGTTTGTCTCGCCCAAATGGGTGCCACAGGCATGTTGCGACCAGAGCTTCGAAGGAGCATACCGTTAACGTACGGAGTAGATGGCGAACTCCTCAGAGATTCTAGAGCACTTTCTCACATCATCCCCACGGTCACCGCATCCGATAACGTACCAATGGCTTCTCCCGAATGCTAGAGGCCTTGACAACTTCCTCTCCGTTTGGCAATCGAAAGCCCCCGGCCAAAGCGCGTACCCTACACCACCGCCATCGCCAGTCCCCGAAGAAGGCCCAGCACTGAACACATCCTCGCAAGATCCCAATATCACGTCTTCAGCCTCCGGGTCAACACCACAACACGAGCTGTCAATTTTCACAGCGGCGACGGAGACATTCACACAAAGGAACACGAACTGTTCGATAGCAGAGTCATTGCAGAGGTTTGAGCCGATCATGACACGGGCAAAAGAACTAGGCCTCAACGTGCGCGCATACATCTCCGTCGCCCTCGGCTGCCCCTTCGAAGGCCCCAACGTAGACCCCCACAAAGTGGCCAACCTTGCCGTAAGCCTCCTCGAAATGGGCGCAGATGAGATCTCCGTAGCCGACACGACCGGCATGGGCACCGCACCCAAAACGGCTGAGCTCCTCAAAACGCTCACCGCAGCGGGCGTAGAGAACGCCGACCTAGCATTACACTTCCACGACACATATGGGCAGGCTTTGGTCAACTCGGTCGTTGCCCTTGAGCATGGAATTAGAACTTTTGATGCGGCCGTTGCGGGGTTGGGAGGGTGCCCGTTTAGTCCAGGTGCCACAGGAAATGTGTCGACGGAAGATTTGGTGCATTGTTTTCATAGTCTTGGTGCGAGGACGGGCGTGGATATCGAAGCGTTGGCGGAGGTGGGTGAGTGGATTAGTGGAGAGCTTGGGAGGGTAAATGAGAGTAGAGCCGGGAAGGCAACAATGGCGCAGCTCAGAAAGAGAAGAGAATAGCGAGGTACCTAATTGCGAATAGAGGACTGCAAAGATCCTTCAAATGTTCGATGTAGGTTTAGGGTGGCTATTGATGTATATGCCTAACACCTAGGAGTAAGCTTTAGTAATTACTTTTGCTAGATCAAAGTACCTGGGTAGTGTAGCTCCTATACGACTAAGTGCTACGTTTAGAGCGGCATCTGAACATAGCTATATACTGCTTACGGTTACCTATTTGATCCCCCAAGCTATACACTGAAAAGCTAACCCTCTTTTCCTTGGGTACAGGACGACCACTCAGCCCTACTCCTGACTACAAAGTAAATATAGTTTGGGTGTTAACGAGAGACTAGCGGGCAACTTATTGAAAGCCTAGAGCAAAGCTGCAAACCTGATGACATTAAACCAGTCCTGATGTTCCTTCATGTTGCATGATCTATACAGAGCTCTTTGAGAGGCGTTTTTGCATAGATAAATTTAAGTAATAATTAATACCAAAGCTGTTAGAACAGAAGCTAAGCAAATTAGCATCTTTATTCATTTATGCCCTGCTTCTTCTGTAAAACTTTTCCAGATCTCATTCGTAGCACTATTAGTCTGTTAACCCCTTTTTAGTAACAATAAGTCTAAAGTTGAATAAGCTTGAGTAACGAAGACAGAAGACTGTCTGATCTAATTTAACAACATAACAGATAATATGTGACAAATAAATAGTCCACGGAGTTAGTACACGCAATATCTTTTATGTGCAGTACTCACACCCTAAGTTTAGTGGCTAGCTAAAGTTATTTGTAGACTGTGAACACACCCCTTAGCCGTACATGAAACACTAAAAAATTCTCTCTACAAAAGCACTTGAAGCGGTCGAATTAATTTTATCGTCCGACCGGATGATCAGCGTTGCTAAACAATATACGAAATCTTCAATGGATGCGCACTTTTTCCGATCCAGCTTCACTGCCACCCATGATTAACTTGATTGCTTCCGTCCCAACGGCAGCGCTGTGGGTGTTTCTGATTTTTCAGAATGTCTTAACACTAGTAGTTATTGCGCACCAAACCCAGCTAATGCATCTGGGGGCAATTACGAGGACGGAAAACACAAAGACGAATGCTTGCCCAACGGTGTTTGCCGGCGGTGGGTCAAGTATGGAGGCGCGTCTTACCCGCAGTACTGGAGGAGTTTCTGTCAGTACAGTTCTTGGGATAGCGACGGTTGTTGAATGTTTGTACTGAATCCGTATGTGGACTCTTTGCGGAAGGATTCATGAAACCGAAATTGACAATGGCATTCCAAAGACATCCGACCCTGTCAGTGAGCTTACCCCTTGCGATGGAACAGGTGCCTCTGAGCGGTGGTGCTGTGGTCATACGACAGATTGTGGTAGTACTGGCAATCCCGATGCGCATGTCCTGGCTGCGACTTTAGCAGCTTTCTCAGCAACGCCTACTCTCCGTACTTCGAGAACTACTACTCCTACGTCGAACACGACCGTCTTATCAACAGTTACGTTTTCGGCCGATATATCCGTCACGGAAAATGGAGGGCTTTCTACAGGGGCGCAGGCAGGTATAGGTGTTGGTGCGGCCTTTGGAGCACCTGGGCTGCTGGGGCTTGGATTCTTCATTGCAAAAGCTCTGCATTGGAAAAGAGTGGCAGATGTAATGACGGTGAATCTTGTATACCCTGAGACCAAGTCTCCGGACCAGTTAGGCGGTCTTGCTTTGACGGCGCCAGCATCCTCGCTTCCGCATCCATCGTCTCAAAATGCGGCCATTGCTCATGAGCTTCCCAATGAGAGGAGCTCTGGAATGCCTTGGTTGATACCTCCTACGAGACTAGTGCATGTTATATGCAGTCAATGACAAGCACCTGTCTCTCTCCCTTGCGTAGTCTTGAGCACATAGAACCGCACCGACAAGCGCGACTCAAGCCGTCTTTGAGTCTTGGGCGACTGGGTGGATTGAACATACGATAATTTATGCGTTACAAATGACGTAGTGTAGGCGGCATTTGATCTTATTGTATACGCCTCGACAGGTCTACGCAACGGACAAACCCTCAATATTCTTGGTCGCGAGCATACGGCATTCGAAAGCGATACACGCTCTAAAAATATGTCTAGTTACTCTCGAATCCATAGAGCAGTTACATCTACTACCACCCATCTCTCATCACCACGTGAAAACTAGTCTCCACTCTGGTACGGAGCAAGTCATCCACAGATCATGACGCAAGCATCTATGCCCAATCAGTCTCAACCGACGAGACCACAATGCCAACGTTTCTCATATCAACAAAGAGATCCAAACACCACATCGTAAAGTCAAAGGAGCCTGTCCGCATTATCTATGCAAGGAAATTACAATAAAATCATTACAGATCACTAACGACGGATGAATACAGATCCAGGACGATAGCGGAGATGATGTGAGCGACTGGCTTTCGGTCATTACCAAGCAGCATACTCCGATGGATCGTAAGTATGCTTTGCGCTGGGAGGATGATGAGAATGTCTTCCATAGGATCTGAACTGGGGCACTTCGACGTACCACGGGCATATACTCACATGTTGCTGAAACGGGTTGCAGGTGATTACAAGTCGAGGTATGACAGGATAGCGCGTACGCACATGGGGAACCAGGATGGCTTCTGCCCATGCATGTCGAAGGCAGGATTATAGTCCCGATCTGTAGAGACTCGGCCAAAAGAATGAATTGCGGATGGTTTCTTATCTGACGGTCCATGCAGCACAAACATCAATGTACACACCCGTGTAGAATCTAATCTTACAACACAATTGATCATAAAACACAGCCATAACTATGACATCTCCCTACCCCTCCACCCGCTGCCTAAATACTAACAAACCAACTCTTTTCCCCCTCCTTTGGTTCCACCCAAGCCCTCTTCAAAATCGGGTCCGCACAGGAAATCCGAATTCTCTCGGGCGTCGCCGGGCTCCTCAAACTCAGCACATTTTCCTCGCCAAACTGCTTTCTGGCGGCCTTGAGCGCATCGCGGATAGCGAAGAAAACGGCGCTGCCCATAAACAGGGGTGGCTCGCCGATACCACGGGAGCGCTGAATGGTGCGTAGGTTTTCCCATGTGACGTCTTTGAGGAGCGAGACATTGAAGATTTGGGGGATGTCGCGGAAGCCCGGGATTTTGTAGGAGCCGGGGCCTTTTGTGAAGATACCGCCCTGTCGGTATGGTTAGTAAACCTGCCGTAGAGCGAGAAGTCGAAATTTGTTGCACTTACCGTACTCCTCTGCCACAGACTCTCCTCGGTTGTGAACAACCCCTGCCCCTGCACGAACGCTCCCTCAATCTGTCCATAATCAATTGCCGGATTGATACTCCGTCCCACATCCATTTTGATATCTGCCCTTCTACACGTCCAGTCTCCTGTTAGGGTATCAATCTCAACTTCTGCAGCTGCTACACCTTGTGTGAAGTAAAAGAACATTTGGCCGGTGTTTTCGCCCCATACATAGCCGATGTCGGGTGTTTTGTAGAAACCTTGGGCGGAGAGGTTGACGCGGGAAAAGTAGGCGGCGTGGGCTAGGTCTTTCATTGTAGCGTCTGGACCGAGCTTTTCGCGGAAGGGAGCAAGGCGTTCATTGAGCTGAGAGCAGGCATTGAAAATGGCGTAGCCGTTCAGATCGGAGGATGCGGATGCGGCGGTTGAGGAGGCGTTCGCCACGGTATTCGTTGCAGTCTCGGAGATGAAGACGTCCGAGAGTGGAACTTGCAATGCTTCCGCTGCAACCATCGTCATCTTCGTATGCAGTCCTTGACCCATTTCAGTACCACCGTGTGCGACAAGAACAGAGCCATCATGGTATATGTGCACGAGGGCGCCTGCTTGGTTCAAGAACAGCGCTGTGAATGAGATACCGAACTTCGTAGGGATGAGTGCTAGGCCGCGCTTGTTCCACTTATGCGTCTTGTTCCATTCCGTAATATCATCGCGACGTTGCGCATATGCGGTAGAGTCCTGGACTTGCTTGTACATGAGTGGGACATACCAGTCCTTGAGTTCCTGATTAAAGTGGGTGATCATGTTCGTCTCGGGACTGTACATGTTAATCTCGCGCAGTTTCTCGACGGGAATGTTGAGATGGTCTGCAATCTCTTCCATGTACGTCTCTGCAATGAACATGCCTTGCGGCCCACCAAAACCGCGGAAAGCCGTATTCGACACGGTATTTGTCTTGGCAACCCGACCACGTACATGGACGTTGGGGATGGAGTAGCAGTTATCGATGTGTGAAAGTGATCGTTCAACAACGGCGCCAGAAAGATCCTGACTCCAACCTCCGTTGCAGAAGACATCCGCGTCCAGGGCTTGTAGTTTACCATCTTTGTTTACAGCGACCTTCCACCGGGCGAGGAAGGGGTGGCGTTGGCCTGAGGTCATAATATCCTCATCGCGATTCAGCATACAGCGAACAGGCCTCCGGACTTTGTTCGCAGCGCAAGAGACGATACCTGCGAGTTGTATTGAACGCGTCTCTTTGCCACCGAAGCCACCGCCCATACGCTTCGTTCGGGCAACGATCTTGTTCGCTGCCACGCCAACAACCTTTGCAACGTAGGCTTGAGTTTCAGCAAGATTCTGCGTGCTGCTGAAGATTTCCATCTCGCCATTCTCAGGCTTGGGTACAGCGAGACAGGCCTGTGTCTCAAGATAGAAATGTTCTTGGCCACCCATACGTACGACACCCGTAAATACGTGGTCGGCTTCGGCGAAGGCTTTCTCGGTGTCGCCTGTCTTGATGTGCCGGAAATGGTTAAAGTAGCTCTCTTTTTCGATAGCTTCCTCGATGGTAAAGATGGCTGGAAGTTCTTCATAAACAATTTTGACTACTCGCGCGGCTTGTTCTGCGCGCTTTGCTGTGTCGGCGAGAATCATACCAATAGGCTGACCGGCGCAGAAAACCTCGTCAATGGCAAAGAAGGTCTCATCACATGATGGAGCTCCCCACCAATTTGATTCGGGGGTTGCGAGGTCTTTGTGATCTACCCAAGCTGCTACTCCTGGAAGATCAAGCGCTGGCTCCGGATCGACCTCCACGAGCTTGGCATGCGCTTTAGTTGACAAGACCAAGCACCCATATAGCTCGTTTCTTTGCACTGGGATGTCGTCAGTGTATTGAGCTTGACCAGTACACTGTTGCATAGCGGCGACGTGAGGCTGCTCCGAGCCTAGAATCTTCTGTGAGTACGCTTCGGCAGCCTTGTGATCCTTCTTGCCAGAGCTGACCTCCCTTTCGATCTCACCAATAGCCTGAGTATCTACCTCGGCTTCTTTGGCGTTCAGATCAGCGAGCACTTCGTGGTAGAACTTGTAGAAGAAGCCGAGCGCAAGCGACTTTCGATATGTAGCCATGCCACCTGGTACGCCGAATCGAAGATCGAAATCCTCTTCCAGGGCGCCCATGACGCCTTCTAGGGTCTGAAGGTCTGTAAATTTCTTGCCTTGTAGGAAAGACGCCGCTTTCTTCGCGGCGATGGTGGTAGGTGCCATACCACCATACACCAGATCGACGCTTTCCACCACATCAGCTTCACCGAGTGAAACGCGTAGGGCTGCGTTTACAATCGCAATGTCGTCGTCTTTCCTCTTTGCCTGTTTGTAAGCGCGCATGTACTCACCCTTTTCATCCGCAACGGGAATCTTCAGACTCGCAATGACTGCGTCGGGCGGCAGTGCTGTCGCTCGGTAACCCTTGAAGAATGTCGACATCGGGATCTCGGTTGTCTCTTTTAGCGACTTAGCAACGAGTGTAGCATTGCTTGCCACGAACACAGGATTCAGATCTGAAATCGGACTGGCAGTGGCGAGATTACCAGCTGGTGTTCCCACGTTCCTTATCTGCCTTCCCGCAAAGTAGCGAATCTGCTTCAAGATAGCTGCGAACGGCTGACCTTTAGTTTCACCGTAGTGCTCGAGAGCCTTTCTGCAGATGTCTTCCAGATCGGTCAGAACGACGTTTCCGCCAATCTCAAGGTATTCATCCGAAAAAGAGTATTGCCGCAGCTCCGGAATATCGCCAACGAAGACCGACGCACTGTAATGCTGGGCCTTGAACTTGATCTCAATCTGTGTCTCAGTGCTGCCGCCAATGATTTTCGCAGACGGATACGCATTCTTGATTTCGAGCAGTTGTTGCATGGTTACAGGCCTGTACCACCTTTTTCTCTTGGTCCCAAAAGCGAGCGGCTTGAAATCGTGTTTTCGTAGTTGCGGTGGGAAGATTAGTTCGGTATCCGGCTTGTACTCGATGAATCCTGGCGGTGTGAACCTCTTGATGGGTTGCGAATCGCCCTCTGCTCCGTTACTCTTACAGCAACCTCCACCAATTGCGCTTTTCTCCATACAACATCCACTTCCACCATTTGTCGTTGCCTTCCTGCATCCAATATTCGCACTAAAGCTGTGCGCTGCGTCCAATATCGGCCTGTATCCCGTACATCGGCATAGATTCCCGTCAAACGCTTCTTCGACTTCGTTTTCGGAGGGTGATTCGTTATTTCGGAGGAGAGCATAGAGGCTCATAACAATGCCTGGCGTGCAGAATCCACACTGGCTGCCATTGCCCTTTGCTATTCTCTCCTGTGCCGGATGTGGGCTCTTTACGTTCCCTATCCCCTCCACTGTTATGACATGCTTCCCATCTACGCTGACGAGCGGTGCCAGACATGCGTTTACGGAGGCGTGGTATATCTTCTTCGTTGTGGGATTGTATTGCGATACGACCTGTCTTGGGTCAACCTGACTGTCGTGCGACGTGCTGTGCAGTATTTGACGTAATTTCCCAAAACACCGGACGTATGAAAGTGGTAAACATACAACTGTACAAGCACCGCATCCTCCCTCAGCACAGCCCAGCTTTGTTCCTGTAAGACCAATGCCCCTCAAGTACTCCAGAAGGGTGACCTCAGGATCCGCAGCATCAAGCGCTACCTTGGTCCCGTTCAGATAGAACCGTAACGTATCATCGTACGTGGAAGTAACAGAGCTCAAAGATTGTGTCGCGTTATCCGCCACTGCGGGCTCTGGGACGACAATGCCGGGCGCCATCCTGGAAGGGTATCAATACAAGATGGGGACTGCTAGAGCTGGAAAAATGGCGATGAGGATTTGGAGGAAGAAAGACACACTCAGGGCAGTGGATCAGTGTGGGGAATGTAAGCTAGATATGATGCCCATGTCAAGCACAGATCTAAACTCCACACGTTTAGCCCCGAAGAAGCAAAGAACGAATAAGAGGCCGCGCAATTGTGTCTTATCACAATGGTTGGACATGGCTTCCCGCGGTGTGCCTTCAGCCTAGTGACGCGAGTGCTGGAGTGCGGCGGCCTCCGTTGAGAGATTCGCAGATTTGGAGGGGCAACCCCGACTTGCCGAGGATAGGACTAGCGCAAACAAACGTGGTTGGCCGATCTTGCACGGCACATTAGCACAAACTTCTTTGACTCACCATGCTCAGTTGTTACGAGACGGAATCGTCCGCTGAACGGCTCATTAAGTGCGCCCAATCTTCGGTAACGCTACGGTCTCTGCCTATGACGGTGTAGGCCGAAGTGGTCAGCGAGACCACCTACGCCACGAGGATCATCATCTGGTCATCATCAACAGTACTAGATAGATGTACCCACTTGAGGCGACGGAGCGGCTATTCTTATCTATAAAAGGGAAATCAGAACACTTCGTCTTGGTAGCCTTTGCCGGTCTGTGGTATTTTGATGCCTCAATTTCGTTACGTGTCATCGCAGGATAGACTAGATACCAAGACTACAACTAGAGATAAGATTTATGGCTACTATTTCTCAAAGAAGATGGCTGTAAATTTGGGTTTGCCTCGACGAACCTGACTTGATTAGGCGATAATCCCGATAGAGCGAGTATTTGGACTAAGGTTTGTGAATCCCGGTTACCTTTAAGGGCTAATAGTAGTGACTCTTCTATAGGACCCGCTTACGAGCGATAATATATAGCCAGGCTAGACAAAGCATAGACGCTACCAAAAATTACCCGTCGCCTCAATATCTCCGTAGACCTGTTTCGAAACGAGTCAGATCTACTAATGACAGGCCCAAACGACTGATTTTGGCCGGTCTAATTCTTCGTACTACTATAAAATACCTACAACTTGGGAATATCCTACCTAGAACCGCGTACGTCTTTGGTAAGGCTTTGGTTACAACCGCTGATGTGGTATACACATGTGCTGCCAGCATTTGAATCCAGTAGGGAAGGATCGTGGGCAAGGAGAGAACATGGATAATAAAGGTCGTCGTAGCTTTATCTATACCCTTGTCGCTCGCAACCTCTTTTCTTGGTGGAGTTACTAACCATTTTTGCTAATCCTGAGACTCATTCCAACGCTCATCGCATCTCTTCTTGTCCCGGCTATTATCGCTGCGGCATGGGACTACACCTACGACAGCAAAAACTATATTATTGATACGAACGCCAACCTTGTCGTCAAAGTTAGTAAAACTAATGTGGATATGGTTTATAAAGTACCGCGGGATCGAATACAACGGCCAAAATGGTAATACCGGCTAACATCTTTACCAACGAGGACGAGGATACAGACTGGGTGCTGGATGGCGTAGCTACTATTGAATCCGGCGACATCAACGGAAAGAATGGGAAGTCTTGATCGAAGCATTATTCGTGCAAGAAATACGGTCGCGCTATGAATTTATGATTATGTCGGCTATACGAATACAAATATGAGCATGTGGTCCGTAGTCATCACGAGAATATATACGACATTTGTGACTATAACATGGGTACCTACTTCACCAGGATTTACTTGCGACCCAACATACTGACTTTGAAAAGACCACACTGATATTATGCGCCTCAGCCTCCAGGGTCCCTCTGCGCTCTACTTCACGGATAGCGGCGCCGCTCCGAACGTCAACCTTTTCGTCCGCAAGGCTGACTGGGGCTGGATGGATAGTCTTGAGATCGATAGATGGGTTCCCGCGAGCGCACGTGGTGCTTCCGCTGGTGTAGGACTTGCGAACATGAAGACTGGTCATCAGTACATCGGTCTCAAGAACGATGCAGCCCAGTAATGGAACGTAGCGACCGGCGCCCGGAAGATGGCGGGGTTCTACCAGGTAACTATACTTTAACTACCGACAAGAGTGTGAGTAGCATGGATATTTAATAAAAGGTCGGGAAGAGTACATGCTAAATATCTCGCTACAGGAACTCGAAGTTCACACCAGCAGCGTCACTATCACTGCCGGCACCACCACCAGCAGAAATACTATTACATGCTCCGACCCCGAAGACACGCCAGCCATCTAGTGCATCGGCACCTGGAACGGCACGCCCAAAGGCTTCCTCAATTCTGACACTAGTCCCATGAAACCCACATACATGCGCCCTTTTGACACTCGCCTAGTAAGCTGGGACTCTGCCAACTATATCGTCGGGACAACAGCCACGAACGGCTTCCTAGGCTACATCCGGAAAGATATCAACAACGACCACCTCGTCTGCTTCCGTCTCACCACCGCACAATTAGCGGCGGGTGCGAATATTGAATTTGGTGTTACGGAGGGGAACAGGGTGGGAGACCGACGAATACGGTGAACGCTTAGGCTGCAGCTTTGCAGGCTGTCAAGAGGCAGGACGGCACGCGGTCCTAGACAGTTGGAACGTATCGCGATAACAACTACATCTACAAGTTCACGATGCCGCGGAGCGCGTGGGTGCAGAGCATGAGTACATCTCAGGTTCTAAAGCTTAGTGTTATTTCGGGGAACGCGGCGACAGGTATCTAAGTCCTGGGATTAGTGTAGATGCTATTGATTTGATTGCTGTCTAGGTACATGAATACTATCACTAGTTGAATATACCCAAATGACCAGAAAGTGCTATACGTTCATTCTATACCGCTTCTGCCTCCTCTTCCTCGTCGACGTGTTTTCAATACACTGCTCTAATATTTGTCGTTCACCCTCAATCGTTTTCTAGCACTAGCATCCACCTTAATCTCGGCACGACGTTTACGAACAAAACCAGGACTTCTGTAGTGCTGACAGCCATGCAAATGTTTGTAGAACTTCTGCTTTGTATTGAAGCGCTGCAAACACACTACACAAGGCGAAGGATCAGCAATGTCGACACAATGGTCCTCAAGCACACTCTCCGAATAACTGATATCGGTGTGGTCTTCTTCGTCTGCCCAGCGATCGGAGGGGTGTTGATGGGCGTAGCGAGGCGTAAGGATGGTCGGTGTATTAAAGTCCTGGCCTTTGTCGTTCGCCCGACGAGATTCATTGCGCGGACTCTCGCTTTTAATGCGGGGAAGCGGCTCGTCGTCCAGATGCCCGGTCTTATTCCGGTGCTTTCGGAGACTGGTGAGTGAAGCAAATATCTGGCCACAGAGCAGGCACACCGGCTTACGCAAGACCTTTGCGGGTTCGTTCCAGGCGTATCGCTCGTCCTTGTAGCCGTCTCCATCATCGGAAAGATTGTGAGCTTCTTGGGGATCACTTGAGTCGTCGTCACCACCGGGAGAACCATAAGCTTCTGTGGGGTCGTTGGAGACAGTCTCAGCGTCGAGTAGGTCATACTCTTCTGAATAGTCGTTGGAGACAGTCTCAGCGTCGAGTAGGTCATATTCTTCTGAATAGTCGTTGAATTCGTCGTCGAGCTCAACCCGCCCTTTGGGTAAGTTGTTCATGGCGATTAGGTCTGACATGACATCCGAAGCGGTTGGGCGTTCAAACCGCTCAGAGCTGAGCATGGCGCTTACAAGGCTGACCAAGTCAAACGAGCGGTCGCGTGCAATAGCACGAGGCGCGATGTCATCAACAATCGATGGATCTGGACGTCGAAGTGTGATGAGCTGATAGAGAACACAGCCGAAAGCGTAGACGTCGGATTTTTCTGAAAACGCAGCGCGGCCTCTCTGGCGTATCTCCTAGGACATCATTAGATCTAATTGCGACAATACGGGGATGGTGTGTACCGGTGCTTGGTAACCTGGCGTTCCGCGATTCCCGGTAAGCCTCGTTTGCATATTCTGGACGCGGCTTGAAATGCCAAAGTCCGCTACGAATAATTCGGGTACATCTGCCTGGGTGAGCGGATTCCAATTTTTTCGCAAGAGGACTATACAGCTAGATCAGTGTCAGATTTCTCAGAGGTTTCATAGCACTCTACCATTGTGAGGCTTCATATCCTGGTGCAGAACGTTCATACTATGGCAATAGTAGAGGGCCTCGGCGATCTGAATACCGATGCTGATGATCTGGATTTCAGAGAAGCGTTTACTGCCTTTGTTAACTGCCCGATTCGGTTATCGTATCAAGGTAGCTATGACAAACTTTGCGCCTCGAAGCATCTGGATCTGTCTATTCAAGTCCTTGCCTCTGTAGTACTCCATGAAGAAGGATAGAATTCCCGTTGATGTGTTATATTCCATCCCCTCATGTAGTACGGCGATATGCGGTCCGCTGCGAAGGTGTGTCATGTGCTTATACTCATCTAAAGCCGTGCGAAAGTCTTCGATGTGGATCTGCTTGCAGGCTACGATCTAACACACATCAGCATCGTCGCATCGAGGGTCGGAAAAACCTCGTACTCGGTTCTTGCGCTTGACTTTGAATACCTGACCGAAGCCGCCGCCCCCGAGCCACCCGAGGATTTGGTAGGTGGGTTTCCCACTAGTAGTGATTATATCGGGTTTGCTCGACATCGCGAAGGCGTGCAATTAACTTCAATAGGGTGAGGATTGAATGGAGGATGGAGAGTTCGAGACGCGAGGGCGAGGTTCAGGGTGGACGCGTCTGATGTTCCACGAGAAAGCTAGCCCAAAAATGCTTAGTGTGCACACGAGGGGAGACTAATGGCTGAAGTCCCGCCTTTGGGACTGAACTCCGGGGTTTTTTGCTTGAGTATACACTATATGTATATTTGCAATCCTCTATTATTTCTGAAAAGCTTGTGTTTCGTTGATTTGCTCATCCTCTTGAACCATTGATGCCCATTGGCCACCAATCGTAGAGTACCCTAGGTACCTCCCGCGATGTCGATTGCTTCGCACATACTTCAGCGAGATGGGCACGCAACAGCATATGGGCGCATCATCTTCCAGAATGTTTTTGAAATAGACAAGAGCTCTATTCACAAGGAGCTGAGGAGCTGCACGTAGCTGCGTCGTTCTAATTCTTGATTGTCAACTCAGTACATACCGTTGTTGTGAACATGACTTACTCAGCACGATCAATACACTCCAGTATCGTACACCTCATAGGTGGAAGTATCCTAAGTTTTCTCTCTATTGAATATGCATCGTCTGTCCAATGAACTCCAAGTGTACTTCGCCACGGCCACTATTTAGGCCACATCGATTACACAAGCCATTTCTTTGACAAAATCCCCCGAGTCATGGTACACATGCGGGAAAGCTGTCATGACTCTTAGGGCTAACTTAACGAAGGCCACGACTTTCATGGCAACCAGAAGGACCTCCCGAGCTTTCCTGGATGCCTGGAACGCTACCAAACTGCTGGTTGAGGCACAGTATATGATCTTGGGTCGCTTGCGCCATGTGCCTTACGGCTGTTTCCGCCCTTCACTGGGTTTGTCCGAGTTGTTTGAGCGACTTTGCCGCAGATGAGAACAGGATCACGCTCTAGGGTCACGATGCTGATTGTTGCAACGGAAAGTCTGCCTAGCAACACCTATTTCTCAGCGCCGCACAGGTGCGGCGCAGACCCGAGATGGGAGATGAGAAGTGCTCTTCGCGCAACTATAAAATGAGTCTTCCTCGCTGTGTAAGGGAAGCATCCACAAACCTCAAGGCTCACTTCTACCTACGACTGTCTCTTGCAGTTTCTCAAACTTTTCCACCACACCCACCATCGAAAACACCTCGAACACGACATGCAGATCCAAGATTTCACTCTGTGTCATTACAGTGGAGCAGCAGGAGGTCCTTATGGGCGGTTCCCATGCAGGACGTGCGGTAATGCATGGGTCGATTGCTCCGGCACGGAATGCGAAGCCTGCAAGGTAAGTTCTTAGGCCTTCCACAAGATTACATCAGTTGGCTCAAGCCTTTGTACAGGTCAATAGGGCAGAAATGGAGGCGAGAAATGGCAAATAGCGGCCTACTACTCACTGCGCTCGAGTGCCACTTGCGGCGCACGCATCCCTACGAACTCACATCCCCGCTTCTCACTTCTGGTCGGCCGCCTTTCTCCCTGGATCTCCTCAAGTTGCTTCACATTTGCGATGAGATGCAGATATTTGTGCTTTGGGAGTTTGCTATACATTTGCGATCCTTAGTGTGTTCTTGTACCTAGTTCTTCAAATCAAGCTGTCACTCCTTTTGTATGCTGAAACTCGCGTGCTAACAGTTTTCATTGACGTTTGAACTAGCTCACTTGCATGGCATTTTATGGAAGCGTGCTGGCAAAAGCAGCTCTTCATGGCATGCTTGTGGAGGCACGTCTACTCATCGCGTCGCGGTGCGTGAGAAGCGGGAAATTGCGACCCGACAGGAGGAAAGCATGACGCATGACGTGTACGTCCTATCACTCCCAACACTACGCCAAACATTCTCCTTTACTTTCCACCTCCACCAATCGCTCATCGCTTTTTACATCGCCCACGACAAGTCAATTTTAGCGCCCCTCAACATAGTTGGAAGCACTTCGTTCCGGTCACTTAGAGCCAGAAAAGGAAATCAGCGCGGTGAAGAAAAACGGCGCAGCTGCCTGTCGCCAGGCCAATTCGACTCTCAGGCATTGATTGTTGCCTAGCAAATCTCGGCTCATTAGCTCAATGCACCCTCAACGTCAAAACCACGGTTCCAAAAGGCGCTAACTGCAAAACTTCATCGTGATTCCCATTTGCATGTGAAACTTCAATATAGCATATTTTGCTGTTGCTGAATATGCAGAAAGCTTGTGTAGTCTCTATGGCCAGAACGAGCGAAATCCGAATCCGTACACAATAACTACACACAGATCTATGTATGACTTGACGAGCTCGAAAACTCAGATCGAAATTGTCTAAAACACATTATAAGTCCCCAAACGCTCCACTCTTGGTTTCGATGTACCCTTGCTTAATCCGAGAAAAGCCTTTTCGGTCTATACAAAAGGATGTACTCGTTACTTTCCGGAACCCAGAGCCTGCTATGGCAGCTGTGAGAGCACAACCACGTATTCAGGCTACAACAGCTGCATCCTGTCAGCCTTTCGGCTCAAACGGTGTGAAACTAGTCCGGATGGATATCAGCAGCGTCAGTAGATCTTCTCTCTAAGCATTAACAAACGCACACTGGTCTGATCTAGCGAAGGCAGTGGATGCGAACGGAGAATCCTCCAGCAACGGAAATCCAACTCAGCCCTTTGTCGTACCGCCCTGCGTTAAACCATCTCCGGTTATCAAAACCGTTGCAAGGTCCCGAAATGGGTCCAGGGCGCTATGAGACACTGAACATCGCGTGCCGTGGACCACGCCGCATTGTCCCATGAACGTGTGGCGCGCAAGCGACGCATCTTCGTCATCACAAACTACATTGAAATGACCAGGAACTTAATCGTAGCCTATGTGGTTGCAGTTTTCCAGGTTGTCTGCCTAGGTATGGTACGAAGGCGGCTCATGTTCGCCTTAAGAGTGGAAAACAACATCACAACCTTGCAACGGAGAATGTACATCCAATTAAATCAAAATTACTACATGCAAGAGCAGAATCGATCTCGCTGCTCCGTTGGCTAGCGCCTTTCCTAATTTCCGTTCGGCCGTCCCCCTATTCTACGCCGCAACAGTGCAGAGTCAGAAGCCTCGATGTGATGAGCTGAATTCTGCGCACAAGATAACTGAATCTTCTAGGCAAATGCTCGAGTCGGTTCTTTCAACGCCGTCGGCTGACGCCCTGTGGGATCCCCGCTCCCGCCGTCCTACGACTACGCCGCTTTTGTCAGCCGCGAACGCCTCACCTTAGTTTTTGCCTCACGGAGAGTAATCCTAACACTCGTCTAGTTCCGCACTTTGCCGTGTCAGCTCGGGGATTCACGGCGGCAGATACGCGAAATTGTAGACGTCACAGCTTTCCCGTGACGTCGCACTCCCGCCTCTCAAACCCCGAGCGTCTGCCGTCACGCTTTACACATGCTCGAGGATTATTTCTGTCGTTGAGTTCTCATCGTTCTCTCCGAAGAGTAGTTTCTGATATGATAATTCGATAGTGATGGTCCCGGACATCCCCAAGTCGTCGCCAAAGCTAGCAGAAATGAACAGAGCAACGCCGCACTGGACCAGCCTATCGGCGAATCAACATGATTAATCCATGATCAATGTGTGGCTGATCGCCCGTCATGTGACCGCACGCTCATGCATCCATCATGCATGTGCCCACATGAGGTGTGAAACAAGGATGTGTCTCGAAGGCTGACAACCATAATTCAACGTCTATTTTAGTTCGTACCACGCGATCAGACACACTTTTTGGTGCGACGGGGCGTCTACTGGCCAGCCACTTTGACTAGTCATCTAGCCCCCCGGTCCCTCAAGTATCTTCAACCTTGGTCCTTCACTGAACAATATTGTAACACATGGTTTGAGACTCTAAGCACATTCCAATAAGGCTATTTAGAAGATGGCTGTACCTTTTTGTTTTCTTGCTAGCCCTGCCCCGTCTGCCTTGCGTTGATGGGTAGGCAACTTGCAGAAGCACTGAACAAAAATGGCCCAACATAATCAGCACCGAAGGCATACAGACCCCCCAACCTTGCCCACCACCCTCATTGTCAGCGAAAGCGCAAAGCCTCAAAAAAGTGATCGGCCAGCCACAGACTAAAATCCACCGAGACATTCTCGAAAAACGTGGCCTAGCCCCAGCTAAGCGCGCGGCACAGCACGACATTCCCTTGTCACCATGCAAGCCCCCACACCGAACTGCGGCAGCCAGTGATAAACAGTCTATGCCGCCTCTACGCGCTGAGTAGGCAGCTCTCGCTAGATTTGTCCGGGAACGGCTTACCTCACTCGCAAAGTGCTCAGCAGCTGTGAGACTGTCGCACCGTCATTCTTCGCTACCACTGATCGAGCTGTATCGAATGAGGAGCAGCCATGGCGTCGTCAAACCTGCGGAATAACCCGAAAAAGTGACACAAAACGGTATTTCGTCCCAACAGATCGAGCTGGATCCGGGGTTCAATTGATGCAGGCACACGAACCATCATAAGCTTCTTCTTGCCCCAGCACTATCCTGGCTCGTGCTCTTTTCGAAGTAAAATCATGCCATTCGTCAAATGCCAGATCGTTTGGTGTGATGACAAAATCGCCCGCAGATGAAACAGGACTCCGCATACCGTATGCACCTACCAACCCGTGGAAACCGTTTTCCCCCCGTTTCTTGTCCGCTCCCCCCTTGCACCTTTCGGTCTACGAGGAAGGCTTCCGAGCAAGTTCCCCGACTAGGTCTAAGACACTGCACGTGGGAATACCGGGCGACTTCGGGGCAACATTTCCAGGCGGCTGAAAGCTACAGTCTGCGACCCCATAGGCCTCGTTCTATCGTATGCATACTATGTCACCCACTAAATAGGGCTTGCACCAGACACCCTCACCGCCGGAACATGCCAACCGCCATCAGCACGGTGGCAAATAAGCAGATGGTCAACTTTTGCTGCGGCCTGTATGCAAGTGAGCGGATGGTCGGCCAGCCCTGCGGCCTGCAAATGAGCAGATGGCCAAATCTCCCTGCAGCTAGCATATCCAATGTCGCACGTGAAGCGGTCAAATGTAAAACTAACACGCACTAATCACACAAGTAGCAAATAACATCACCTCCCACTCCGCCGGTACACGGCCCCATAACCCTGCTATGCCAACTTACCCGGTCAAGCTTGGTAGCCAGCCAAAGTCATCCACGGATCATGACGCTCTTGAGCAGCACGCACTAAAAAGCACTCTCTCGCTGCAGAAGCAGTTGACGCGATCGCCAACTTATCCGCTTCCGCATGCCGTGTCCAAACATCTACGTTCATTCGCCGTCCACACAAGTGCATGGCACTGAACAACGGTCGAGCATCTGCACGAAGCGCATCGGTGAGAAAACAAGGAAAGTTGCGGAGAAGCGTGACAGTTACATCCACGCTATCGAAGTCCGTGTCTTAGACAAGCAGCCAAGCGAGTAGACGGGCAAACCGAGCGGCAATCCCGGAGATCATACGATAATGATCCAATAAGGGGCGTTGGAGTGGCATCTATCACAGGCGAACATGGATGGGGGTTGCTGCTGGGTAGGCTCAGTGCTGCGGGGACGAGCGGTGGGGGCGTAGAAAGTGAAGGCAAGGTAACGTTGTATGGTATCTTGGTATTGTAAAGTTGAAGGGTAAGGTAAATTATGTTACATGGTATACAGCCACAATCTCGTGTTGTGCGTGCAGAGCTATGTCGATGTTTTCCTGACTGATCAAGTCGACTCACATTCATCGTGGAGTGAAGTCGAACCGCCTTTCCTCCACTGCTCTCCACCATTGCATTCTTGCATCGCAATTTCAAGGCCCAACTCAGGCCAGTCTTCTCCAAAGTCCAAGTACGAATTAGACATTAAGCTCCAGTTTCTATTCACAGTCAGTATCACCATCTCTGAACAACCACCTGACGAGAAGAAAAGCTTACCGGTCTCCACACTAGGTTGACGTCCATCCAGCCCACCAGTAACCTTCTTACCCAATTTCTTTAGGCCCAGAAGGCCCTGGTCCTTAGCAAACCTCGCGTTCCGCGCCGGCTTCCACTGCATCAGCCCGCGCTGCTTGCGCTCTTCCGTCCGCTTGTTCTGCTTGTTGACATCCTTGCTGCTCATACTGGACAAATTGCTGCTGGAGTCGGGCGTGGTATCGGTGCGGTTGGTGCTCTGTGAGGCGCGGGGGGAGTTGGGCGAGAGGTCTGTGGGTTGATGTTTAACGCTATTGGCATTGTCGTTGGAAGAAGCGTTATTTGTGCTATATGCGTCTTGGACACCCAGATCAGACGAAGAGTCTGAGTCATCATAGCCATCTTCATCATTGTCTTCATCGTCGGAGGGATGGAACGGGTCGTGCAATGGTTCCTCCACCCCAGGCTCTCTCTTTTTCTTACCCTTGGTATTCATATAAGCCTTCGGATCATGTCCAAAGGCGCCGGACCAATCTGCACCGTCTTTAGCAAGCCACTTCCTCTTCTCCTCATCATCGGCGTTCTTGAGGATATCGCGGCCTTGCGTAAGCGATTCTTCATGTAGTTGCTGGACGCGATCGGGGAGCTCCTTCTCAACTTTGCGGCTCCGTACGCCTTCCGTGATGCAAGCTTCCCACGTCTCATACGTCTCACGAGAATCGTTGTCGACGATGAACTGCTCGTGTGATTCATCGGTACCGGCTTTGAAGCGGGCGCGGAACTGGAGGCGGCCGACTTCTTTAAGGTCTTCTAGACCTGGTTCTTTCTGACAATTTTCTTCTGTGATGTAATTTTGCGTGAGGCGTGCGGGGTGAGCAGTGGTCCAGATAGGGATGTTAATATCAGCGTCCTCATTGTCGATGAAATGTTGCAGCCAGATGACGGCGTAGGCCGCCGCCTTCCTTTTACCGGCATGGTGGAACTCGAAAACGATGGGTGATCTGTAGCGGTATTTGACCGGTAGGCGGACATTGTTCTTGCCATTGTTCTCCGTGAGGTCCCAGTAGTAACCATCGCCCTCGCTGAGTTTGTGCGCTGCCGAGCGGCCGAGTTTGCCAGTGCTTCCACCTGTTCGGAGGCGTACCTTGGGTTGGATGTTATAACCTACGGCAAGAACGCGATCGGAGCGGAATTCGAATGTGCCTACATCCCAGCCCAGCATGTTTGGAGGAAGACGAGTTTCGATGCTGCGGAAGAGCAGCGATATGCGGATGCGACCAAAGCCGATGCCACCATCGAGCGGGTACCAACGAGTGACTTGGGATGAAGTCTCCAGAATGTCTGAGAGCTTGAGGGGAACGACACCGAGAATAGGGTCGTGCTCGCGATTGCGCTGATCACGAACGGTGACAGTAACAATGGCAGAGCGCCAGTCGCGGATGAACCGCTCCGTTCCAGCGTTGAAGATGGGTTGCGACGACACCGCCTTCGCACGAGTTCGGTATACTAGCTGATCGTTGAACAAAAGGGTACAATAACTGGTTGGAAGGCCTCCTCCAGTCTCTTCGCGTGCCTCACCATACGGCTTCGCAGGCTCAAACTCACGACCCTTGCGAGATCCCCTCGTTCCCTTGACATTCTCAAGCTCTAGGTTGACGATTTGGTGAACGATGACGCTGCAGATGCCACTTGGCCAAAGTGGATCGGGCGGTGTGTGCATAACTGCATCGTCTTCTTCGCTATTGATGACACCTTTCTCATCTTGTAGAGAGGGATCATCCTTAAGCTCGTCCGGAAGGGCGCGGTTCTTGCCATCGGTTCTCATAGCTGGGCGGAACTTGGGTTTGCCGAAGTAACCAACTTCCCAGTGAAGCTCTCCAGGCATTTCGCTATCAGCATCCATGCCCGAAAGCTTTGAAACTTGAGGGTACATCTTGCCAGGGTGTTGAATCATTTTCTGCATGGAAAGCTCGACTTTTCCGACGATGTCATCGGCGGTATGTCTGTCTGAGTCCCATAGCTCAACACTAAGATTCTCGTCGGCCTTGATCAGTTCCGGAGTGACTAAAAGCGCTGCGGTTTCTTCCCAAATAGGATTGAGATCGTCAGTTATGACACGAGTGCAGTACATCGGTTTTCCATATTTGCTAAAGGCCAGCGTGATGTATGGATCGCTACCACCGTGCTCAGCGCCACGACGATCTTGCTTGCTAAGACCAACAGCGCGATGAATTCGGATCCACAAGACTCCAAGGGCTTCGACGTCTTTTTGGACACTATCACCTTGAAGGATGGCGCGCATGTCGATAGACATGGATTTCGGGGCAACGTACACTATGACGTTTAGCAGTGTTCTCGGCTCACACAAGGAAATACATACTGCTCGCTGCGGCCTTGATCGCATAATTGACAAAGTTGCTGATCAGTGGTAGATTCAAAATATTCGGAGCCTTCTCCATCATAGGAATACATCCAGCCTCGACCTGAGGCGTACCCATTAGTGTGAATGTAAGTGTCTTCAAGAAGGGTGGGTCAGGTGTCATGTTCATTCGTAACCGAACTGTGCCAACAAGACCCTGGAGTTCGACGAAAATCGGAAGCGGAACCCCAAAGAGACCCTTAATCCCTAGGTAAAACACCAACTGCATGTGCATGTTGCGTGCCTTATCCGATGCTCGCTTTCCGCTTGGTTTCGCGTGGTATGCAAAAGATACCTCAAGGTTGTAGAAGTCGCCGCCTTCTTCGTCGGCAGCAGCTTCTTGTGGATCCTTTGTCTTCTTGTTCTCTTCGTGGATCGACTGCTTGAGCTCTTTCATGTGCGTGTCTGGGAGGGCTCGCAAGCTGAGGATTCGCAGCGGATTGCTGCCCTGGTTGATCTCGGCGACTCGGACGTTCTCGATGATTCCCGGTACAGAGGCCTGCATCACATCCTCGAGAGTGTCCGCCACACCCTGGAACATGTCAGGGTTGATCAGACCCCAGATGACGGATAGAAGTGCGTTCATCCACTCAACCGATTCTGGAAGGAGATTTGCAGTAGCCTGGGCGCGTTAGAAGCTATTCGCAACCACGTCTGCAAAAAGCGTACCATTTGGCCGCGCGTCTTCTCGCTGTCCCACTCAACCTCGCGCCCGCTACGTATGACCTCCTTCATCCAGAGCCACACTCCGGATGACAGGCACATGCCCAACGGTACCAGACCCTTGAGTGCCCCGCCAAACATCTTCCCGATGGCCACGGTGACCACAAGGATGCCGATACAGAGGATACTGGCCTTCTTCTCCAAGGCGGCGAACGTCGGCTCATAGCTGACAGAGGGTGTTGGATGGAACAGAATGTTGGTCTTCTCGCCGTGAATAGGGACGTCGGAGGTGGAACCTTCAACGACAGGGTCGGGTGGGGCGGTGACATCTTGGTTGTGCTTGTACTCCTCTGGCGACTGAGAGGGGTCGGTCTTGATAGGCTATGCTGTGTGAGGACTGAGCTTTGAGATTATGGGTTCGGAACTTACTGTATCTTTGTTCAAGTTCGCATTAGGCACCGAGAGCTTCTCCCATTAGCACTGTGCGAAACATCCGTATGAACATGACCATACCGTGGGGTTCTCGACCTGGCCCATCATGGCCTTACTGACGTCCTCAATCACGACCTGGTTTCCTGTAGTCGGGTCGGTGACCGTCTTCTGTGTGCCCGAAACCCCCATCTTCTGCGCCTTGTGAGGGACCGCTTCTCCGCTCTGCTGCGAGGCATTCTGCTGCGAGGCATTCTGCTCATCCAGCTTGCGGTCCCTCTCCGGCTTGTCCTTGTCCAGGTTTTCGATGAACTTCTTTACAGTTGGAACGGGGTTGCGGCCTGAGTAATGGCCGCCAGGCACCTTTTGCTGTTGGTCCGCCATGGTTTCGACTACCCTCTCCGCGCGCTGCGTCGAGCTTGGCTTCGATATAGAGCAATTGGGGGATGAGAGTGGGAAAAGAAGGCAGGGCGAGCTTCAGCTGTGGAAATTAAGCAAGTAGCTACCCCTCCGATGCTACCAGAAAGCAGGGAAGCGCGCGCGTTGCAGCCGCGTCGTGAAAGAAGGCTACACGCAGCTGCCCAGCCCATCATGATGTCATTCCGGCCACAGGTTCCACTCACTATTTCTCAAGTCGTTCTAGTTGCCGCGTCTGCTAACGCCACCGTTGTAGACGCGTGCCCTGTCAGTGGGCTCCACGGCACATATCAGCTCTAGCGACACTCCCTCTTGGCCGCTCTGCTGAGGAAATCCAGATTACCTCCCGTCTGAGGGGGATCATGATTCTTAGAGATCGACGTCATGCCTGTCGCGTTCTCGATCGCTGCGGGGAGTGGGCCAATGAGCGGCCTCAGCCACGATAAAGAGTGGGCCTGCTTCGCCTACCCTAGCCCCGTTGCAGATCGTTGGGATGCCCCGCGGTTCATGCCGCCCTGCCTTCTAGTTGTTGCCCAAGCAGGTCTAAGTGACATTGCAAGATCCTACCATGTCGGGCTGGTTTACCCTTTTCACGAACGCCCGCTACGTACTGGACGGCGAGCTTGTGGACGACCATCTCGTCATCTCAGATGAGACCGGACTCATCCTGAAAAGAGAGGGATATATTGGCGGCGAAGCCGTAGATTTGGATGATAATATCATCGCGCCGGGTTTCTTAGAGTTGCATACTAATGGTGCCAATGGGTTCCATTTTACCCAATTCGAGAACCAGAAGAGTTATGGGGAAAATATAGATAAGATTGCACGGTACTATGCTACGCAAGGCGTAACGGGGTTTTGGGCCACCATCCCGACGGTGAAAGGAGAGGAGTTCCAAAAGGTAGGGTGATAGAGCTCAAAGTGATTGTGTCGTTGACCATTATTCCAGATCCTACCCTTTCTCCAACCTCGCGACATCCCTAACTCCGCTTCTCTCCTAGGCGCCCACACAGAAGGTCCGTACATCCATCCGGACAAAAAAGGCGCGCACAACTCCTCCCTTTTCCAACCATGCAAAACCTCACCCTCCCACATCTACGGCGCCGAAAATATTTCTTCCTCGGTAAAACTGGTCACACTCGCGCCTGAGTTGCCTGACTCATCTTCTCTCATCAAAGCCCTAGCCGCCTCAGGAATAAAGGTATCCATGGGCCATTCAACCGCAACATACGAGCAAGGGTTAGAAGGAGTGAGAGCGGGAGCGACGTGTTTGACCCACACGCTAAACGCCATGCCAACATTAGCATCGCGGGCTCCTGGGCTAGCGGGCTTGGTATCACTTCCTCCCACTTACAGCCCGTCTCCACCGTGGTACACGATCATAGCAGACGGCGAACACCTCCACCCTTCAACAGTATCTCTCCTTCATCGTACCTCCCCCCAGCGCTCCATCCTAATAACCGACTCCATCGAACTCGCCTCTCTCCCCGACGGCACCTACCCAGGTCACTCGCAAATTCCCTTCCAGCAGACCAAGCTCGGAACACGCGCGACCATCGCCGGCACCGAAACACTTATTGGTGGCTGCATACCTTTACAGCAAAGCGTGAGGAACTTAATGGAGTGGAGTGGGTGTGGGATTGCGGAGGCTGTGGGGACGGTCACGCAGAATGTGGCCGCTTTCATGGGGATTGATGGGACGGGTGGGAGAGGCGTGTTGAGGGAGGGGAGAAGGGCGGATTTGTGTGTATTGAGCGAGGCGGGTGAGGTATTGCAGACTTGGGTCGCGGGGGCGAAAGTTTGGGATAAGCAGGATGACATTAGGGAGAGGGAGGATAACGCGGAAGCCAGGGGATAGAGCCATTACAGTGTGACCATGTTGCTCGGATCCATCAATTACACACTAGCCCCCGAGACACCAATATAACCCCTCGTCCTATCGCATATATTGCCACTTTTCGCAGGTACCACACGTCAAGTATATGCTCGTCCATTTCCATTAGATGTACCATGTTTTGTGTGAGAAACACAATGCTCTTCCTTCGCAATAGAAACACCCCTGACGTCTCCCAAGCATGACCGGCACCATACAAGATAACCTAGGTGTACCTAGACTTAAAACAGTGGGAACGTGTCAATAAACCTCTTCGCCCGGACAGTAGCCAGGAGCTGGAGTTACGGCCACGATTGTTCTGCGAGCTCTGTATATTTTATATTAGCATCATCTCTGTTGAAAAAGGCAAGTATAACTACCCTTGTTTTTCTTTCTCATATATTCTTTCAGCTTCTTCGCCCTGCTCTCCTGCGAGGTCGGCGATGGAGCGAAATAACCAGACAGTCGCTCTCCGCAGATCTCCCACAAAGCCGCGTCGTGGCCAAGTTGAGAAATTAAAGACTCCAGCTCAGTGAAGTGGTAGTACGGGGATAAGCCAAGAGCCCTCATGGCCTTCGCAAAGCGTTGGCGTTGCTTATCTGAGAGAACCAAGGCAGATGGTTTGATAGTTTGCCTGAAGCCGGCATGACTGCCTTGCAGTACGAAGATCTGGTTGGTCTTTGAACACAGAAGCCGACTAGAATTACATTTTTCTGCGGTGTCCGAAAATAAGGTGAGAAAGGCAGACGTATAATACGAACTGTGCTCGGGGAAGCTTGGATAGGGTTCCATAGCTTTAAGTTCTGGGGACACAAGCTCGTGCATAATGTACATCTCAAGGCCGAAACGGGCCCTAAGTATCTGAAGAAATTAGCTGATATCAAATTAAGTGTCTGATAGACTAACATCGCTCAATTGTCGCCAGTTTCTGTTTCTCGCCTTCGATGATGACTTTATCGACTCGCACAAACATACAGAGTCGAGCCACTCTTGTATGGAGTGCTCGTGTAAGAGATCGACGGCCCCCACTTTAGCCTCTAACATCTTAACTTTCTCCTCTTCCGTGTAGTCACCTGGGTCCAACGAGCCTCGCTCGGGGTCAGGAAACAAATTAAAATATTTCCTCCATACCATTTCGGTGTAAGGTCCGTATGGGTTGTAATGCTGGCCCGGTGTACATCTGCCTCGGAAACAGGCGAAGCGCTTCTCCCACGACGGTCGTAGTTTGCGCCTTTCCAATTGCTGAGCCTCATCGATGATCATCTCAAGAATTTCTTGAGGGATCTTAGACAGAGGTCCCTGGCCAAAGCGGTGAGATAGTCTGAGACAATTGATCTGCCGATCGATGTTTGAGTAAGCCTCCAGATTCGCGCCCAGCGCGGTTATGTTGACTGGAATGGCCCATTCCAGGCGCGGGAAGGCTCGCGGCAACGGCTCGTCTGGGTCCCATTCTGGAAACGGGAAATTAAGGTAACACATCGCGATGCTTCGCTATGCGGTCACGAAACGGGAGAACTTGATGGCTTAAGAGTGAGCAGAAGAAAAATGAGAAGGTGAGCTGGGCGAAGGTTACAGAACGCACGTCCCTCTTAAGAAACGCTAATTCAAAATAGACTAGCGCTATAACTACCACAGCGACAGCCTTGGGGATGATCATGTTTGTATTCATAATCCGGATGGCATCAGTATCAAATGGACTACGTGATACACACTGGAACCGGAAACAAAAAAAAAAGCCATCTGCTCGCTGTCGCAACCGCACGAAGAAAGTATCTAGCGACCATGTGTCTAGGAGGCAGCGAACCGCCAAAACCATTTTGATAGACTATTACCCCAATATCCGAGATAAGAAGAGCCTTCTCGCGACTAGAGTTTTCATTTTCGTGTCGGTAGGACCACGGTCGAGGCGGTCAAGATCATGAGCTGAGGCCAGCTTTGTAGCGCGAGTTCTGATATCGTCAAATTAGTGATGGATCTATAGGTAGCCTAGAGCACAAATACGAACCTCGATTTTTCATTGCCAAGTAGCGTTCGAGGCCCGTAACTGTCATCCCTTCTCCCTCGCTGTCATTATCTCCCCCCGCGTTCGAGATCTTTCTCAGAGCATTGTCCATCTTTTCACGCTCTTTCACATGATCGAGCTCCCCGATGTTGAAGTGTGGGGTTATGCGGAGCACCTGCCTGAAACGGGCGAATTTTCTGCGGTGGTTTTCGGACTGCCCTAACAGTGAAATATCGACAATTCGTCCTTGAGATATGCTCTGGCCATTTGTGACATTGGAGCAAGACTCGGGAGCCGTGACAAGCTCTTGCATGTCGCCGACACGCTTTACGGGAGGTGTAGAGGTGGGCGCTAGATAGCAGCATGTATTGAGACACGGTGCGTCGTTATTCATCGACGATATGCCCGGTAGAAATGTAGTGAACTCATCGTACCACGTTTCGTGAAGGATGACCGCCTTTAGGCCAAAGTAGATACCCAAGGACTGCGTAGCGCATCAGCATTTCTGCATCAATTCACAATAGATCGACAAACCTTGTTTAGCTCCACGAATGACCCTTCGGGCTCGCATGTACATGTTCGCTGCAACCACTTACTGTGGAGGTCGTTGTGATACCCGCCATAATTCGCAATACAGTCGTTCCGCAGCTCTTCATCCGTAAATGTATATAGGAACTCATGCCACAGCGCCCTCTCTTCTTCCTCACTTGAAGGCATATGGTCGGGGTACGCTTGAGCGAAGGTCTCTCGTAGGCCGTGACTCCAAGTATCATATCTATTTTCGTGTTCCCACGGCTCGCACCTCAGTTGAACGCACTTGAGTTGTTGCGCCCAATCAGCAGAGGTGCGTTGTGTTTCAGGTTCGAGCAGCTCGGCAATGACATGATCAAAGAGTTCTTGTGGCAGACGCGATAGTTGAGATTCTCGAAAGCGATAGCAAAGTTGGAGAGTAAGATTTCGTTCGTAGTTGCTCGTGTATGCTTCGAGGCTCCCCGCGAGTTCAGCAATGCTCACAGGAATAGCCCATTCCAATCGTCGGAAACATTGGATATGCACTGGTTGCGTCTGTGGATAACCAAACCATGGGTCCGCTCAGTTTTCGCGACATATCGTGAGCGGATGGCTTGGAAGTTGTGCGACAATCAGGGTCGAAGTCTTATTGTCTCTGGATGTAGGTGAAGGCGAGAGGCGACGGTATGAGTGAAGGTGAGGGAACGAATTTCAATTATAGGGTGGGCTACGGAACGGACCCTAGCAGTAAGACTCCCAAGTAGATCTGGAGGTCCATCGATGCGACATTCACTCTGCCTTCATTTACTTACCCGTCGACCACTAGCTATCACTCCATTAGACGCGCTACCGCCCTGCGACATCGGTCACTGCCCTACTCTTGCCAGGACAACTTGTTCTTGTGTGTTGTGGTCATCGTCCGGAAGACGCAAGTTTTACGAGGGCCGGGTATCCATTCTCTTCTCTGTTCTCAAGCAGCGCACCTCTCGCATCTAGAACATCCATATGCCCTTGGCCGTGTGGAATCGAGAGGCGACTTCCTCGGTAGCGCAGTGGATATATGTACAGTCACGGACAAACGCAACATGATGGTACGTGTCGTGAGAATTCTGGTATGTTTGCCGTCCTCTAAATTCACCCTTGATCTTCCGAGGCTATTTGACTTCTCCAATCACCGGTTCTGCATGTGCTCCGTGTCGAATGATCATGCACAGACCATTACATTTGTTATGCAATGTGACGTGGTAGATAACGAAATTGTGTGAGGTAACCATAGCCTGGGGGACATTGCGGAACCAGCTGTTATGCAAGAAGTCGGAGTAGCATGGACTGTTGTTAAGGATGCCAAGCCGTCCGCAGGATGCGCAGTCAAATTATGGATGAAGTGGCGATGGAGGCAAGCTTCGTATTCAAATTGAGGTCGATGAAAATGAGAGCCGCAGCCGCAGTTGTTCCTGCGACAGAATGAGCCAAATAACGTTTCGACACAATTCGCCCGCTATAGTCCCATCCACATCAACCCTGAAGGTTGCTTGTTGGTGTTTTAATGGCAGTTCTCAGAAGACGGCTAGTTCATCTCCTTAGCGGCCACAGCGCGTGATCTGATCTTTGCCGCCAACAGCACCCAACCTCGTTGTTGGTATACTCAGACTTCTAGAGATGCATAAATTTTCGATCAAATCACATGGGCATATAAAGAATCTGCGAAGAAGCAGTCGGTTTGGAACGACTGCTGCATCGACCAATTAGCGGCTCCCAGCATTTAGCGAGCCCACTAGACGCGTCTTCAGCACCACGACTGCGTCTCTCATTCCACCTCACTGATACACGATTCGCATATGAAATGGATCAATCGACTAGTGATCTCCTGACGAGGCTTGAAATTATTATGTGCTTGTATGCTTGTGAGCTGGACCCGAGTGGCACACTCGCTAATCACCTCATGCGACGACAAAGCAACCGTGCAACCATGACTTCCGCTAGTACACATTACCCTACTCTCTGATTCGACCTCTGGGCCAGCATAAGCTGCACCTCACCAGTCTGAGTCTCGCCATGTCGGCATTGCATAGGGACGCGGGCGGCCCTCATCCGATCGACTGAACCTTGGTAGAGCCATCTGCTTCGGAGACTAGCTCCGGTAACATTACACTTACCAAGCATCTTCGGTAAAAACGGCCCAATGCAGGTGGATAAGACTACCGGCATGCGTGCGGCATGCATCGACCTCGGGCGATGAGCTGGCAGTCGTAAATGGAGCTTTCTGCAGACCTCCTCACCGGTGGCCAGTCGCATGCATTGCCGTCTGCCATGATCTCTAGAGATTATCCCGGTCACTGCCCGATCAATTCTTCTTGTCATCGCTACTGTCATCCCATGCTATCTTTCCGTTTATGGCCATTTGCCATTCGGCATGCAGTACATGTGCATTTCCTCTTTTGAGATCGTGGCGTCCGGCTTCGGAATGTTTACGCCGTACGCTGCATATACATCTTTCCCTAATTCTTGCAAAAGTCATCATTTACAATTATTTACAAATTCCTTCGGTTCACTCCGTCATGGAGACCCCGCCCAGCAGCTCACGAGCTTGGATACCCAGCTTTTTCAAGAGGTCGAAAAAGGAGGGTTTCGATAAGACTCCTAACGAACGCACCACACTGCTTCCATCTCCACAGCCTGACGAATTGTTTGGAGAATCATACCAGCTCGAAGATGGAGATGGCGCCGGGTACCAGCTTATTCTACAGGAGTTCTGGTTTCTCTTCCGAAGCTCTATCCCAGTAGTGCTTGCATATGCGCTCCAGAACTCACTCCAGACGATATCGGTTTTGATAGTCGGACGCCTTTCACCGGAAGCTCTCGCTACAGCCGCCTTCTCCTACATGTTTGCAATGGCGACTGGATGGCTCATTGCTCTGGGAGGAACCACTGCGATTGACACTCTGGCATCCGCAAGCTTCACAGGAAGCAAGAATCCACATGACCTTGGCATCATCCTCCAGCGCTCGTTCGTCGTTCTCTCGTTTTTCTACCTACCCGTTGCAATTTTATGGTTCTGTTCCGAGCCGCTTTTCAAAGTTCTAGGTCAGGAAGACTACATTGCTAGGGATTCGGCAAAATTTCTCTCCGTTCTTGCACCTGGAGGGCTGGGTTATATCTATTTTGAAGCTATGAAGAAATATCTTCAAGCCCAAGGTTAGTTATCGCACAGCTCATAGTCCCGCATGAATGCTAAAAAGAGTAGAAATCATGCGACCAGGCACTTACGCCCTTCTGATAACGTCCCCACTAAGCGCCGGTCTCAACTACCTCTTCGTCTACACGTTTGGGATCGGACTGCTCGGTGCACCTATTGCCACCGGTATCGCATACTGGGTCTCGTTCCTTCTCCTCCTCGCTTATGCACGTTTCGTCGATGGCTGGGAATGCTGGGGAGGCTGGAGTCGGAAGTGTCTCCAAAATATGTGGATGTTCGCACGACTTGCCTTCCTCGGTGTGATCCACGTGGGGACAGAATGGTGGGCGTTCGAGATCGTGGCACTCGCTGCTGGAAAACTGGGAACCATACCTCTCGCTGCGCAGAGCGTTATCATGACGACCGACCAGGTCATGAACACGATCCCCTTTGGGGTGGGGGTCGCCACAAGCTCTCGAGTTGGCAATCTTCTTGGAGCAAGAAATTCGAAAGGCGCGGCAAGGGCGGCAAATACTGCAGCCGTGCTTAGTATGCTCCTCGGTGGCGTTGTCCTCGCAATTTTGATTGGAGTGAAGGACTTCTACGCGAAGATTTTCAACAACGACATGCGCGTTATCCACCTTACCGCAGAGGTAATGCCCTACGTCGCGCTCTTCCAAATCGCCGACGGCCTCAATGGAAGCTGCGGAGGTTCGCTTCGAGGCATGGGCCGACAGCATATCGGAGCCATTGTCAATATAGTCAGCTACTATTGCGGAGCATTGCCACTCGGTATTTACCTTGCTTTCAATGGGTGGGGCTTGGCCGGCTTATGGATAGGACAGTGCATTGCGCTTTACCTTGTTGGTTTCGCGGAATGGGGCATTGTTGCGTGGAGTAACTGGGAGTATCAAGTTAAGAAAGCGTTTGATAGGATGGATGCGGATGAGAGGGCTGAACTAGGGGCTTCGGAGAACTGACTCCGAACCGGGGCACATCGGTGGGGAAGCATGGCGAGCCATGAGATACTCGATTTTAATCCAGACAGTTGCAAATAGAGATAGATAGAACGGTGGAAAATATATGCGCGAGATGTTCGTAATTACCTATTTCGGGTTAAGCGAGATTCTGTCACGAACATCGAGGCCAAACCTCACTTCCATTCTCACCAGCAAGGGCGATCTGCAGCTCCCCACGCCGCGACTCGGACATATGGTAGCAACATGTGCATAGCGAAATACCGAGTCCTGTCGTCATCGTTCGTGCCATGATTGAGACTTTGGGCCCAGCGCAGCATGCAGACCGCTCAATCAGCCAACGACGTTACTTCTTCCTGCCATTGACCAAGGAGAACCCACGGTAGCAGCACTTCCCGGCTTTCGGGCATTATGGCCGGCTAGTACGCTTCACTCTATGCGCTGGCAGTACGTACGGGCTGCATCAGGAAGGGCGGCCTGCATGCGCTTCCAGCTCGTCAACCTCCAGGCGACATCTGCCGCACATCGAAGATAAGACTTCTTGGAGCCAGAATAGCCGGTCTGAATTTCGCTATTACGAAATAGACCGAGTGCATTCCCATTGGTCAATCGAGCGTATCTAGCATCTATAATCCATCAGTAGTGCCGTCATAGCCAGGGCGGATGGCGGGGTACTTCCTTTACTATCAAGGACCGTTGGTCTGAGAGCCGAGGGGCTAATGACAGTGTCGTCTCACTGGAGCCGAGAGGGATAAGATAGAGAGCTAGCTGCCTTGGGGTAGTATGCTGGGAGGGGTACGCACAGATCGAATGAGCCAGGGTAGCTAGAGCTGTTTACCTAACGGCAGAGAGTCAATATGGAAAATGATACTGACGTGCAGGTCTTGCTATGGGGACATTTGCTGCAGCTTCCCGCGTGCCTGTCCTTTTTCCTCGCCCTCTCCTCTTCCCTCGATCTTGCTCCAATCTCTCTTTCAATTGCGTCAAGATGAAACTTTCCGCCGCCGTTCTGAGCTTTGCAGCTCTTGTAGCCGCCCACGGCGACCATGACTATGATCAAGAGCCGATGTCCGGTCCTCACGAGGGGCTTTGGTACAATACACTTCCTGGAGATGGTGGAACTCAGGTTCGTACAGCTTCTCGCCCTTAAAAATACACCATAGGTCTCAATAGACGAAATACAGGCAGATTCAGTCTTCTCCGGTATCTCAACCTTCGGCCGCATCAGATACCACCCCTGCCTCTCAAGTCGCGATGTGAAATACGACATAGCCTTTATCGGCGCTCCCTTCGACACTGGAACTTCCTACCGCCCAGGCGCTCGCTTCGGGCCCAGCGGCATCAGACAAGGTTCTCGCCGTCTCAACCTCTAGTACGTTTCTGCGTGCTTACGTTTGCTCGCATGAAGGCTCACGAAGGGTTGGATTTAGCGGCGGGTATAATGTACCGCTTGAGGCGAACCCGTTCAACTCCTGGGCGAAGATTTTGGACTGTGGGGACATTCCCGTTACTTCGTAAGTCCCGCCTGCAAGCTGTAAGATGCGTTGGGGTTGTAAAGTTTTTTTTAAAAAAAGGAGTGGCTGATGCTAGGATAGGTACGACAACGCATATGCTCTCCAGCAGATCGAAGAAGGCCACAATTTGCTCCTCTCGCGCAGGCCTTACACCAATGCTCTGGCGCCGGGCTACTCGAAGAAGGGTAGGACTCTGCCGCGACTCATCACACTAGGAGGCGACCACACAATCACTCTCCCACTCCTCCGCTCCATCAACCGGTAAGCCTGACCTCCTGAAACCTGATTCACACAGCTGACACCGTGAAGTGAGTACGGCCCCGTAAGCGTCATCCACTTTGACTCTCATCTCGATACATGGAAGCCCAAGGTCTTTGGCGGCTCTCCAAGCGAACAAGCCAGCATTAACCACGGTACATATTTCTTCCATGCCTCGCAGGAAGGTCTCCTTGCGAACGACTCCAACATACACGCCGGCATTCGTACTACGCTTTCCGGTCCGTCTGACTATGAGAACGATGGCTACTGCGGTTTCGAGATTGTTGAGGCGCGTGAAATCGACAAGATTGGTACTGATGGGATCATCAAGAAGATTAGAGACAGGGTTGGCACTGAGAAACCCGTGTATCTGAGCATTGATATCGATACTTTGGATCCTGCTTGTACGTGTTCCTTTCCCTGAGTTTACACACTAACGCAGCGCATAGTTGCACCTGCGACGGGCACGCCTGAGACAGGTGGATGGACAACCCGCGAGCTTCGCACCATCATCCGTGGTCTAGGGGGTGTCAACCTCATTGCGACTGATATTGTGGAGGTGGCTCCAGCTTATGACACCAATGCGGAGCTGACTACTATGGCGGCTGCGGTATGTATATTCCCGTCAAACGGAGAATACGCATGTAGAGACTGATGTCGGCCAGGATGTATTGTATGAAGTTATGACGCTCATGGTGAAGAAAGGCCCGCTGAGTGTAAAAGTCGAAGATAAGGAGGTGCTTGAGCTTAAGGTGTAAGCTTGTGCGAGACCGTGGTTGAGTTTCGAGCTATGAAGGAGCGAAACGATATTAAGACGAGCTAACGTGATGCAATGCTACACCTAGAGCAGCTGAGATTAGCGGTTGCTTAAACAACAGGTTCCGACTTGCAGTGAAGATGCATGTTTGGTGGAGTGAATGTTGCGCCACTTTCCCGAGATTCCGAGGGGTGACAATGAGTCAGCCGAGCCAATCAAAAGGTGTGCTTAGAAATTGCGGCTTGCCGGAACAACCCGATGATGACATAGCGCCTTGCGAACTCTCCGAGTGACATGCAAACAGCACCTGGACGATTTTTCGTTACAGCCCGTTGTACGCGCAACATCTCACCTGCGGTAGCTATATATCAGAGAATCGAAGCCTTCGCGAACATGTCTCTTCCCCGAACGACAGGAGTGCCAGCGCGCTCCTTCGCCCTCGCGTTAAAAAGATTTGCCGCTCCATCAACAGCACCACACAGATGTCCAGAATGCCTGCGGTCCTTTTCAAGCTTCGTGCCATATCGACAGTCGGGCAAGCGGTTGCTTCAAACAGCCAGCGCCTACCGCCCATCGAATCTACAGCCCGAATTGCCACCGCGAAACTTTGGAGTCCCGGACACTTCAATAGCAGGCGGCCGACCCGAAGTGGACAACTCTCTCCCGCCACGACCGACAGATGAACAGCGAACGGCGGCAACAGTGGAAGATCGGCCCAGCGTCAGCGTACCAGAAGGCGAGGCGCAGAAGCCGCAACCCGTACCGTCTACAAAACCCCTCCGACCGCGCAGATACAACTTTGGCCCGCGGAAAGCCACAATAAAGCTTTCGGAATCCGCCGTGTCACATCTAAAAGAGCTACTTAATCAACCCGAACCGAAGCTCATACGGATAGGCACAAAGGCGAAGGGCTGCTCCGGTTTGGCGTATCATCTAGAGTATGTGGATAAGCCGTCTATGCTGGACGAGCAGGTGGAGCAGGATGGCGTGAAGGTGTTGATCGATAACAAGGCGCTGTTGAATATCATTGGGAGCGAGATGGACTGGTTGGAGGATAAGCTGAACGAGCGATTCGTGTTCAAGAATCCGAACATCAGTAAGTCACACAATTTTTACCATTGAAGGATAACTGCTAACAATGAGCAGCTGAGCAGTGCGGTTGCGGCGAGTCCTTCAGCGTTTCGTAACATTTTCAGCATTCACTCGCTTTATACGAACTCGGCATTATGGAGCATTCGCATATGCGGCGTTATACCTCGGCACACTACGGAGCAGCATAGAAAGGGTCTAGATGGCATATCAATCGATAGCATTTGCACTTTCACAACCAGATTATATTAGTACTTCCCGGGTTCGAAGTCCAGCACCTTGACGCTATTGATGATTTGACCGGCATCCTTGACAAACGACAGATGCACGGGGTCCTTGTTCAGGTAATAGTCCCGGTCTTCCTCGTTTTCGAACTCGACGACGAAGCCGTGCGTTTGGGGAGCCTGTGGGATTATTAGTAGAGACGGGCGTATGAAGAAAGTGGGGGATGGGACTACAGCATGGCCTTCTGGACTGTTGTTGATGCCTCCTACAATAGACTTGACGTAGGGTTTGTTGGAGGTCGGATGGAGGCAGTCTTTCCCGAGGGAGAGCATCCGGCTGCATGCCTAGCGGTTCGTTCAGTACACAGGAATCACGGTTATATGATAATGTATATGTGACGAGCTTACATGGTCGACCTGCTCTTTGGTTGCTGTTGATTTCCATTCGAAAAGGACGATATGAATTATGGTCATTGTAATTTATTGATTGAGAAATAGCCAATGTTATCTGCTATGGAATGTCGAGTTGTTGGTAAGGGACTTGAAAATCCAGGACATGTATGATAAATGCCAAGACATCGCGTCCGGAGCGGAGCTACGAGCTGGCATGCGCGTATGCTTCACAGCAAAACCTCCCGAGATGTACCTAATGCGGTAGCAACGATGGGTTCACTCATAAGCCATACGATTCGATAAAATACATTTCCACCAAACCGCCTAATCCCCCGCTTCCCTCCGTCCCACCCGACCTCCGCAACCACCTCCGCTCCAACAACCATCACCATGGCCACGGCTACCGATCTCCCAGACCAGCTCGTATACCTAATAATCCGTTTTACGGCCTCACTACCCGATCTCTCCGTGTCGATACGATCGCCGCGAACGACAACAACGCTCTCGCTAAAGCAGTTGATCCGCCCAACGCTCCCCTTCAACCATGCCGCCGCACGCTTACGCCTTATATATGCGGGGAAAGTGCTAGCAGACTCGGCGCCGCTGTCTACTTCGCTACGCTTACCGCCTCCGCCGCCTCGCGGCACAAATGGGAAGGATGGGACGTACAATGAACATGGGCCCGGGAGCAAGAGTAAAGGGAAACAACCTGTGCGGGATGTTAAAGCGGAGGAAGACAGAGGCGTAGGAGAGGTCGGTGTAGAAGTTCCCCCCGAGGCGAAACGATACTACATACACTGCTCCCTCGGTGACGCACTATCCGCAGCTGATCTCGCGTCCGAAGCTGCCCTCGCGCAAAGCACAGAAGCTAGTCTGAAGGCGCAATACTTGTCCCAAGCCTCATCCACCGCTCGAAGACCTAGTGCCAGTACTGCGTCTAAGCACCATGGAGCGAGAAGACGGACCAGTTCCGCCGCTGCGACTTCTACAACAACGCCCGCCCCTCAAGGCTTCGACCGCCTTTTAACCTCCGGCTTCACAGCACAAGAAATATCCACCTTACGCACACACTTCACCACAAACCTCTCCTACACCCACACCCCAGATACAATGCCTAGTCCCGCTACAATCCGACGTCTTGAAGACGCGTGGCTGGATAGCACGGCAACAGATCCTTCCCCTGCGCTTACCACCACTGGCGAAGGAGGCGCAGTCGAGAATGGATGGGGTGCGGGATTTGCGGTTGAAGAAGGGGGATTGGATGATATGCTTTGGGGATATTTGACGGGATTTTTTTGGCCGTTGGGAGGGTTGGTGTGGGGGTTTAGAGAGGAGGGTGTTTGGGCTAGAAGACGGCAGGTGGCTGTTGTTATGGGAGTTGTGCTTAATGCTGCTTTTGGCTTTATGCGGTGGAGTCAGTGAGGGGGTGGGGTTGAGCTGTGCTGTGAGCATTGGTCGGAGGGGAATGGATAGACGAGTTGGAGTTGCGTCCACGTACATATTTTGACGCTTGAAGCGAGGAGTAGGTAAATATCTCAAATATTGACTGTACAATCCCTTCCCCATCTCAACCCCCACATCGCCAACAATGCCCTTACCACCAACGCCTATATCACACCACAAATCCTACCTCTCCAAAAACCCTCTTAAACCGCCACCCCTTCCACGTAGCAATCCAACATTCCCAATCCCACCTCGATCCTTCTCCGCCCGCATCTCCGCCAGCCTCCCCATCTTCCCCCTCTAAATGCATATCTGTATCCATATCCGTATCCACATCCCTCCCTCCTCCTCCTCCTCCTCCTCCTACTCCTACCACCCTACCATTTAAGCGCAATGACACGACCGACACTTGAGCCAACGATTACTCTCTGGCAAATGGAAGCAGCAATACGAACACAAGCTGCTGATGGCGGGTTTGGAGTTGGGGTCGAGTTTTTCTTCGGGCCAAGGCGAAGCGGTAGTCGCGGCGTCGGGGGGGAAATCGCCATTGCCGGTGAGACTGAGGGCAGGGCCGGGAGCAGCGGCAACTACAGCGGCGGCGAGAAAAAAGGTGGGGAGTTTCATGTTGGATGGGGAGTTGTTGATGCTGACGTAGGTGGGTATCGAAGGGTGGTAGATAAGGAGGGAGAGTATTTTGAGAAAGAAAAGTGGGATGGGGAATATGTTTTGCAAGGTAAACCAACGGCGGATGCTTTTAAGTCTAGTAGAAAGGCGCTCAGAGAGCCATGCCGAAACCGATCATCTATCACAATTCTGTACCCACGAAGACCAAAGGGACTGTCTATGTGTCAAACGCCGCCCAAATGCAAAGTCTAAAGCAACCCCATCTGCTCATCTCATTTTCATCACGCATAATCACACTCAATCACCGCTAGTACATATCCGTACTGCCATCTAAGCCTCGTCGTCCGTGTCCGGAGGATGTGGTGTACCCTATCATGCGTTAGCCTAGTCCTGATCACAGTGGCATCAGCAAAGGACATACCTTTGGACTGTTCAGCCAATCAATATGCCTCAAACGCCTCCGGACCTCCCGCTCCTTCTGCTGGGCGCGCGTCATCTTCTTCTTCTTTTTCGCTTTAAACTTCATGTCGTCCTTGTTGCCTTCGGCGTCGCTCATAACAGGTGTACCCACAGTGCTCGGAGCAGCGCTACTGACATTCGAGCTAGCGACGCTAGAACCAGGACGAGAGTCTTCAAAGCGATCCATGGAGACGGCCAAGTGGCCCTTGTGTGCTACGCGGCCGTCTGCAACATGCCACTGCTCAGGGCAGAGCGCGCCAACAAACTCTTCGTTGTGGGAGATCATGATGACGCCGCCCTTGTAGTCGCGAATAGCGACAGCCAGGCCACCGAGCGAATCGCGGTCCAAGAAGTTAGTGGGTTCGTCGAGTACGAGTAAGTGGGGATTGTTCCACATCGCACCAGCTGTAGTTCGTTAGCTATGTTGAACGAAATGTGACTCGCCTGGTGCAGCTTACCTAGTACGACCTTCACTTTCTGGCCACCCGAAAGGCCCGAGATCTCATTGTGGTTGGCAATCTCAGGATCCATACCCAAGTCTTCAAAATGCTTCGAAATGACCTTGGGCTCCAAAACACGGTAACCCAGACCCTCACGGGAGGACTCGTGATCATCGAACTCTTGAATCAGCTTCTGGAAGCCCTTCTCTAGTAACGTCTCACGTGAGATCATCGTGTTGAACTTGGGCAACATGTTGAGCCACTTGACTTCATACTGGAAGCTCTTCTTGTACTTCTGACGACCAATGAGTGCCTCGATCTTGCGCGGCCCTTTGCCGTCACCTAGATCTATAGGTGTCTCTAGCTGCGCCTTGTCCTCGGCGGTGAGGACACGACTCTGCTTCATAAGTACCTCACGATCATCACCGTTTGCGTAACGCCACTGGAGATATTGATTAGGCGTCTTCTCCATGTGCATTTCGACGTGTTCCAGGGCGTGCTGTTTTATGTAACCGATACGCAAATTGGGATGCTTCTCGACTTTTCCCTGTTGAGGAATTATCTCGCCGGTGAGAATCTTGATGAGCGTAGATTTACCCGCACCATTAGCACCGATAATGGCAACACGAGAAGATAGCGATAGATTGCAGGAGACGTCGTAGAGAGATGGTTTTGATGAGCCTGGGTAAGTGTATGTGCAATTCGTCATACGAAGAATGGAGCGGGTGTTTGACTTTACACCAGTAAGGATGCCGGGCGGAGGGAACTTGAACTGGACCTGGGACGCAGTAAGAGTGTAGTAGCTCTTCGCCTCAGGCTTGACCTTGACGAAATCCGCCAGGTTACCCTTGTAGCAAACGAGCTTCTTTTGCTCATAGTGGTAGATGTCTGTGCAGACTTCGTCGAGGAAACCAGAGTCGTGGGAAACAATCAAACTGGTGATCTCACTGTGGCTCTTCAGGTACTGCTGCAGCCAGGCAATATTGGCAACGTCCAAGTGATTGGTAGGTTCGTCCAACAGCAAGACGTCGGCGCGCATCAGCATAGCGCGGGCCAAGGCGAGCTTCATCTTCCATCCACCGGACAGGGAACCGACCTTGTGAGACTGCCTGCCTTCGGGACCGGCGGTGAAGCCGACTTCTTCCAGAACTTCTGAAATACGCTCTCGTGTCTCATCCTTGAAGCGGGGATCTTTGACGATGTATTCTAGGATGCTCAAGTCCGCGTCCTCGCCTTGGTTGTGCTCGACGAAGCACGTCTTGACTTCATCCGGTGACGGGAAGCCTTCGAGCTTGCCATTGGCGATACTACGCATGAGGGTAGATTTACCTGCACCATTACGGCCGCACAGTCCATAGCGGTGACCCTTGAGCAGCCGGAGGTTGGTGTGCGAGAGCAAAAGCATTCCACCATAGCCTAGGGAGAAGGTCGCGTTGACGATCTCGACTTCGCCGTCATCCTCCTTTATAGGCTGTCCGAACTTGCGGTGGTCTTCTGCGACATAAAACTGGTGGACAGCCTCTGCAACCTTCTCGCCATCGCCAGGGTTCATCAATGGCGCGACATAAGGTGCAATGAGGTGCGGGATGCGCTTCATCTCTCGCTGGTTTACGACCTCGGCTACCATTTCGGACACGTAGTTCTTCACCACAGGCCAGAGCTCGGCGTCTCCGGGGAAGTTCTGGAGGTTACCAGCAAGGTTGACTTGCTTCTCTAGCACTTTCGCAACCTCTGGTCCATGAAGACGGGAGATAGCGCCGCTCTCAATGTTGCCATCCTTATCAGCCATGGCCTTCTCAAGCACGTCGAACGCCCTGGCGCCAATCTCTCGCACTTCAGGTAGAGAGGCACTGTCTTTGACATTCTTGACGCCAGGCTTGAGCTTCGGCAAGAAAGCGCGCGCCTCGACAGGGTCATGGACGAGCTTTGTGAGGTTCTCGACTACAACCACCGTCTGTCGGAGGACTTCCTGAGTTGTAGATGGGGAGTTTAGAGATCTCTCGAGCAGTGGGGTGACCATGGCGAGAACGGGCGAAGTGACAATAGCCACGAAGGTAGTCTGTGACAGGGCATGAATTGCCTTCTGCTGACTTTGTGTGGACGGGTCCTCGATGGCCTTGACGAGGAGGGGTATCCGTGGGGCGATATCGTCGTTCTGGAGGAGCGTTGTAAGGCTGTTCATCGTCTTGTTGGCTTGTTTTGCCACCTATTACCATCAGTATTGCTTAATACTAGTCAAGTCGCACGCAAACCCACCTCTGACTTGAGATCGTGCATTCCGCTCTCGACCACCGGGATCAGGCGCTCGAGCTGCTTGCCCATGGCTTCGCGAAGCACATCCTTTTCCTTCTCGACCTCGAAGCTCTCCATGCCCATCTTCGCCTTCTCCGCCATGCGGCCCATGAGCTCGAACGCGCTGACAGCACCTTGCCACTTGCCTGACTTCTTTCCCAGATACTTGATAAGCACAGGTAGCAGACCGAATACTTTCGCCTCGGCGTTCAGGTTGTTGAAGAGCGCATCTAGGGCGTACTGTGCAGACTCCTTGACTGTCGCCGTCTTATCAGACAGGGCATCCAGTGCAAGCGGGACCAGCCCCTCTTCTTGCGACAGAAACAAGACCTCAGTCAGCCTCTGTGCAGGCGGGAGTCTCTCGAACAGTGCGCCGAGCGCATTCATGGCGCCTTCTCTCCGACCGGGGTTTTTCTTCTCGCCCGCGGCTTTCTTGATCTCATCGAGTATGCCATAACCCTTGAGCCCACGGAAGCCGACCGAGTTCTGGAGGAGTGTGGACAGCGCGTAAGCTGCCTCTACAGAGGCGTGAGAAAATTTCGCTGTGGTGATGCTGTTGAGGAGCGCTGCGACATCTTCCTGGGAGGGCGCGGGGCCGTCGCCGGCCTTATTCACGACGATCGCGGGGGCCATGGGAGGCGACTCGGAATGGGGCATGCCCGTTGCGGGTGCCGTCAGGGTATTGTCTCTCGTTATGTTGCGTTGTCGTGTCGTGGATTTTCTGGGAGGGACCCGTTATCGATAGGGCAGATTTAGCGGGCTGAGGGGCGCCGAACAATGGGTAAAACTTCCGTGAAACGGGTCTCCAGCGGATACAATCACTATCCCTAAGACAGCGGGAGGGCGGAGAGTGCTATACAAGGACAAAGAGAAGGCGAGAAAAGAAAATGGAGCCGCCGCGTCCTCAGGGTTGGGACGGCAGAGTTAGGTTGGGCTCGGTGAATGAAATTATTATTCTGGGTTACCGTCTTGGCTGACTGATTAGATATCCGTGCACATGCACGTTTTTCTTTGCCCGCACTAGCCGCTTCGGCGTGTAGGGCTGAGTCGCAGGTGCAATCTCTACCCGTCGATTACGCACCCTGATGATGTTTAAATGCATATGGATATGACGAGGAAAGTACAGAGTTGAGTACTCATAAGCTGGGCTAAGCGGGTACGATACCTCCCGTTTGCTCGCTGATCCACAGTCAGATGAATGCGTTGAAGGAAACATCTTTTGGAATAGCACGTGGAATTGAAACGTCATGCTCCTCGGAGGCAACACGAATCGGTCAAGAAACTTGCTCTGTCAACAAGGTAAATGAACGGATCACTGGACCGTAAAGGAAAAAAATCATCACCTTCCATTTCTTTTGAAGCGTGACATGCCGTCAAAGAGTGATTCTACGTGTTTTGCAAGCCAGTCATCATTGCTATTCCTCATAAGCGAGCAAGGTTCAGTGTATATTATTTACGAAAACCGAGGTGATCCGCCAAAGCTCCCAACGACTAGCCCACGCGGAGCCAATTCAAAGCTTCTTCAATCTGCTAAACCTTTCAAAGTGTAGACAAAGAACGTCGGAAGATCCGAGATTGATCGGAATGGCAGTTCTCGGTTGGCGGCTGCTGCATGATTCAACACCGACGTCCTAGGCCTGCCCCCCTTGCTCCACCCACATCTTTACCCCTGTAGATAGAATAGGAAATTAGTGTATATAGTTGTCCGCCATGTAATTCTCTCTTTCTCATCCTATCTTTCGCCTAATTGCCTCCCCAACCCCGCCATGTCTCTCGCCGACCATGTCCGCGCCGCATACCACGCCAAATAGACGCACATTGTGCTCTTCTCGTCGACGGCAATAGCCCTCTATTGGCTATGGCTAGGGAAGGATGTCTCTGATCACCTCGCCGTTTGCATCTAGTTATTATCGTAGCGTGGGCGTGGGTATTCTACGCTAAGGCAATGACTAGGTGCTGTCATCCCGACACACAGCCCTGAACCCCCATGCGACGAAGTTTGAGGGAAGGCTTTGGCTCAAGAGTTCCAGTTGAACATCTCCGGGCTGCTCATGGCCTTTGGCATCACCCTCGACGTGACGGTCGCGTTGGGCAAGTGGAGTCAGTGGGCGTGGAGAACGCCTATAATACTCATGCAGATGTATCCCATACTGCTCATGGCGTTTGTTGAGCAGCTTCTCTAATCTCCAGGATGGTTCATTTATCACGGTCGGCAGACAGACGCTCAAGAAGCCTTGAATAATATCTACAGCAACAAAGGAGACAGCAAGCTGGACGAGCTGTTAGACATGCATGCGAAGGAAAAGGACCAGCATGTGGGCTACCTAGGCATGTCCAAGCCTAGCCACCCCAGATCCACCCCACTGTGATTGTCATCATCGGTGAGGTCGATCAGGTACTCACTGGATATGGTGCAGTGTCGGTATACGATCCCCAGATTTTCGAGGTAAGTCATCTTCATGCGGCAGAGTTTCAGTATAGTTCTGTTGACTACGGTTGAGCTGGCAAACTCCGCCATCACCTTCCTGACCCCCGTCATGTTCAACCACCTATCTGATCTTCCTCGTCTTCGCTGGCACGAACGCCGTGGCCGGGCTATGGACGTGGCTGTACCTGCCAGAGGCGGGCGGAAGGAGCTTTGAAGAGAACCAACTGCTTTTTAGGGAGGCGGGAGAGGCGGGCACGTGGCGGGAGGGGAACGTAGCTGATGGCGAGTTTGGCGTGTTCGAGTACCCGGATCCGAATGGTGAGGAGGGCGATCCGGAGGATCAGTTGCCTAGTGTTGAGTAACGCTGTGGCTGTTTAGCTTGGTTTAGATACCAAGACGTTATGATTGGATGTGCATCTCTTCGTCCCTTAGGTAGAAGATAGAGCTTGCTCCAAGAGTCGGTAGCGTAGCATCCGCCGGAGCTATTTGAGGCATACTCCACCGAATGATCGTCATCTTACTCATTGGGGTCTGAACGATCTACAAAGACGGCACAACCTTCTGTTATCTTCTCCTAATCTTGGGCTATGTGTCTTGATTTCAGAACCACGACTTGGTCTCTATAATAGTAGGACGATACAATATCTGTTGTTCCCATGCACAGTTCTGCCTCACACAATTCGTCTCCACCGATTTACGCAATGACCAGCAACACACGCCTTAATCTTCTCCTCACCAACATCGTCCTAGGTACTTGCATGCTAGAAACCAATGTAACGATTCCGCCACCGGAAAACGCTCACTCACGCGTTGAGTACACAGTATGCCAAGACCAACAGACGAGCACGGAGTATTCCTTCACCAAGCCAAACAAACAGAACCCAGTTCGTATGATCAGAGCCAGACGTCATTTCACTCCACAAACTCTCCAAAATAGCTTCAAAACAACAAGCGTCAATCCCACCTCCAAGTAGAATTATTATCCCCCCACATTTGCAAAGTTGCAATTTGCGAAGCATACAGTATATATATTAAAGGCGCGACATTCCCTTCTAACTCAACTCATAGTCAAGTGGTTTAGCGTTAAGACTTTCTATACATTGTAGCGACCACTGGCAGGGACTGGGTTCGAGTAGGTGTACACTTGAGTATAGGGTCTGTACACCGAAGAAGCCGCCTTGGTTTCTGTATAGAGGACCGGCTAGGTTCAAATATATATATATATTATTACTATTATTATTATAAACAAAAAAAAAAAAAAAACAGGACCGGCGAGGTCCAAAATACCTTTTGCAGTCTTTTTGCGCACTAAATCTTTTTTGATGTGGGCTTTTATCTTTTTGCTTGGGATGGTTGCTTTCACCGTTTTCTTCTTTTTAATCCTTTCACTAACTAACTCCACCCCTAGCTAACTAGCTAGCTAGCTTAATACCATACCAACCCAAACCCGCCCTTAGTGAATGACTAACCTACACTAAAAAATACCTACATAATTATCTTGTCTGTTGTATGCCTTTCGCAACTCCCTCTGAAACCCTCCCCTCCAAAAGAGAGAATGTAAGTAGACATACCGTGGTGCTTCCTATTCAAGAATTTGTAAAGAGGAGAGGGGAGGAGGACAAGGAGAGGAGGAAAGGAAAGAAAGATTTCACGCTTGTGAAGGTGGTGGGTAGGAGGGCCGTATAGGGCAAACCGTGGGAAGAAAGATACGAGGGGGCGGAGGGGACGATGATGTCTGAATATTAACAAGGACTGGTACTCATGCATTGCGATTTGCATAACGTACAATGCGACGTGGAAGGTTGAGAGGTATATATCCGCCGGGCAATTAGATGATTATGCTGCATTAGAACCGTGATCATAGCCTGAATCTTGTCGGTCTCAGTGTGTCCAGCACCACCATGTCATGCAAGTAAAGCAGTGTACAGGAAAGGGTTTTTGCGCAAGAAAATTGCTCATTCAGCTAGGATATCTGTGCAAGAACAAAAGAGCCCGTTAGATCAGATAGACCGACAGACAGATAGACAACGATGTAATCGTACACTCTCAAAAACCAAATCATGCAATCGTGCCGTAGCTACTCCGTCCCCAGGGTATATCCACCTCATCAACCATCCACCCTTCCATCGCCACCCTCTTGGCCACCCACTATCATCTAAGCACGGAAGCTCCTCCTCACTTTCCTCGCAGCAACGTCCTCAGGCCCGCCATCAGGGTTCGTAACCGCGCCCGCAAAGCCGAGCGCGGTGTTGAAAAGATCAGCAGTAGACTTGTTGCGGGTGCCCGCAGCCTCGACTTGGGCCGCGGCGGCCTCGCAAGCAGTGACGGCGGCCTCGTTGGCGCCGCAGACGTTGGTGAGCTGGTTGCAGAGGGCGTTGGTGATGATGTTGGGGTTGAGGGCTTCGCCCTGGCCGCCACGCGCGAGCTCGTCGGCGATTTGGAAGGTAAACTCGTCGGCAGGCCTGTTGCCCTCGCCGCCTTGGAAGGTGATGGTTGGTGTGCATTGGCCGAAGTCTTCACCTCCTGTGAGGGTCGAGGCACCACCGGCGGCACCGGCACCGGCGGCGGCGTCGGCTCCAGCTGCGGCTTGATCATCGGCATTCTGGTTGTTGTTGGCGTCCTGGTTGTCATTGGCATTCTGGTTGTCGTTGGCATTCTGGTTGTCATTGGCGTTCTGGTTATCATCTGCTTGCTGGTTGTCGTTGGCGTTGTCATTTGCATCCTGTTGGTTGTCGTTGACATCCTGGTTATCGTCCGCTGCTTGCTGGTTGTCATTGGCGTCTACAAAAGAGTCAATATATCTGAATCAAGGGATGTAGGGAGAGACATACCATCAGCAGCGTTTCCAGCGTCCTCGCACGCATCCGCATCAGCTGCTTGCTCCTCTCCGGCAGCAGCCTGATCATCCGCGTTGTTGTTTGCGTTCTGTTTGTCGTTCGCATTGTCATTTGCGTTCTGGTTGTCATTGGCATTGTCATTTGCGTTCTGGTTGTCGTTTGCGTTGTCATTTGCGTTCTGGTTATCATTCGCATTTCCAGCATCAGCGGCACCCGCACCAGCCGCAGCATCCGCACCAGCCGCAGCACCCGCAGCACCAGCCGCCGCTCCAGGCTGCTGAGCAACGACCAAGTCACCCAATCCAGCCTGGTCAAGCAAATCGAAGACGCTCAGACCATCCGCAGCAAGCGGGTTGGCAGCAGAGCTAGCACTCAAGGCCGCAACATCGCCGTTGACATCGACGGCAGGGTCGATAAGGGGGACGATACCCCTGAGTTCAGCAGTCGCCGGGAGCGTTGGGTCACCGCAAACGTTCTGGGCGTTGCCGTTAGCGAAGGGGTTAGTGTTCTTCTCCGCAGTGACCATGCCGATAGCTGCGGCGATGGCGTCGGCACCGCCGCCAAGCTCGGCGACGATCTGGTCGGCGGTCACGAGCTGGGAATGGTAAGTATGTGCTATGGGATATTGGAGGAGGGTAGCGTACCTTGTCACAAGCATTGGCTCCGCCAAGGAGCGTGCTAATGGCAGCACCAGCAATGGTAGCCGCGGCGCCAGCATCACCACCCTGAACCTGAGAGATGGCATCGATAGGAATCTGCTCCTGACCGAAGCGAGCCTCAACATAGGCGATGACCGCCGCGATAAGAAGGATCTTGGAGACCATCTTGAAGAAAAAAAGTATAAACAGGTGAAGATGTCCAGAGAATGGTCGTGAAGCAAAGTGCGTTCAAAGAGAGACTAGCTCGTAGAGTTCTCAAAAAGGCCGACCGGGGCAAAAAGAATGTAAGGTTGGTAATGAAAGACGGAAACAACGAAAAGAGACTGAAGTGCTACCGCGAAGGTGTTGATTCGAAGGTTGCTGGAGAACAATCGAACTGGACGACCCATGCCGGTGCTTTATACCTCAATGCAACTTGGCGCAACCTGCTCCATCCTGCAGTGACACCTGTCAGGCAACCATCAAAACTCTTGGAAGACGACACGGAAAATTGCATCGTCTCGCATTCTGCACCCGTCTGCTTCAACAACGATGCCTCTAATCCGCCAAGTAGGGTAAAGGATGTTGAAACCGACTCGAAAGATGCGCTTGGGTGCGGTGACGCCAAGAGGTTATGCGATATAGGGCTTGGTGGGACGTATGATTGCCTTCTGGTACATCGTAAAAGCCATAGTTTCCGCTCCTATGACTTCTTTGCGGAGGTTCCGAACTTCAGGTTCCGCGGTTGTTGAATCGTGCCGCGACGCCTCGTGTAGCAGCACTGTCTCATGTGACAACACAGCACCCATAGCCGCCATGGCAGCCGAACCAGAACGGCTAGGTCAACAATGCGTTCCAAATTTTCCTCCAATGGTTGCGCGGTGGTCGTGCGGTCGAGAACAAGAAACCAGCAGAATGTGTTAGCAACCAAACATCATGCAAAATGGATGGGGAAGAGAGGGATCATAGTAAATGCAAATGCTGGTATTGCGCAAGAATGACGGGAACAGGGTGTTATGCAGCTAAAACAAATGGTAGAATTTAACAGGGAAGGCCGGAATAACCGTAAGAGGAGGGGGTGCGCCAAAGCTTCGGTCGTAGTTGGATCTGACGCCCCCGGAGGTCGAGTCAAAGGTTTCACAGATGGTGCGTAGGGGGTATAGATGAATGTCCTTCCATCACATTGCATTCCTGGGGTCGCGAGCCGCCGCCGTACGTATTAGGATTCTGTATTGGCGCGGTTCGGCCTCTTCAACTGCCGAACTCCTTCCATGACTCGGATATGCTATGCCTAAACGCCACTGAAGTCTATTATGTCCTGTCTAATTTCCTCCGCAAAAGCCTCGTCCTCTTCATCAGCTTCTTATACTTGTGCTTCTTCATCTTCAGTTTCCTTTGCCGCTTGACACTGATCGCCAACATGTCTGGGCGTCCCAGTTTGTCCCGGCGGTAGGTGTTTGTGATTTGTCGCTGCTTCATACGCTGAAGGAAGGGTTGCCGTATATCCAACTCCTCTGTCTCACGGCTATGTTCAACAGCTGGTACCGAGATTTCAACCATGGGTGCCGTTGTCGCAGAATATGTGCGCTTGCCTGTAGCATCCGTAGACTCTGTCACAACCACTTCGGTGCTCCAAGCGCGCTGTTTGACCGATGCAGCAACTACCGATGCGCCGGCAGATTTAGTCGCGATCTCGGTTTCGGCTGTGAGGCCCGGTGGCAAAGGCACGGGAGGAGGCACGAAGGGCACAAATCGCGCCAGGAGCTGGTCCACCGATTTCCAGTCAACTTGGTGAGCTTCCGCTTCGAGGTTCTGCAACTCCTCTGGCAATTGCTTCTGATGAGCGTGCAAGACTGCCCACAGGCCGTCAATGTCGCTAGACAAAATCTGACCAACGTCTTTGGCTGCCTTTTTGCTACCCGAGGCACGGGGTTTGAAGATGGAGTCAAAAGAGGTATTTGTGGATACAGGCGGTATCGGATCGGTAAGCGATATGGGGCGGTGGAGGGAGAAGAAGGACGACATCTTCACTTCTGTGCTGGGATTAGCCATGTCCAATGTGCCCAATATATGTCGCGCATACCAGGTTTCTGAAGATAGTCTGTGGGCGGTACATGGGGAACATTCAAAGCCGGTGGCGTTGAAGCTCTCTTCCTCCCCGTCCTTCCCGTCGCCTTCTTCGCAGGAGCTTTGTTCACGGGAGTCTTGTCCGCACTCGCAGGTGTCTGCTGCGCAGAGCCCGATCTTTTCTCATTCGAGCCATCCGGGGGTATTGACGCCTTTGATGAAGACAAGCGCCGTTGATGGCTCGGCCGGGAGAAGGGCTGTTGAGCGGCAGCGCCGAGGGCAGCAGGACGGCCGAAGCTGCACACCGAGGGCGCAGCGAGAGAGCCGGAATAGCGGACGACTCTCCCAAGCGCGGGGGAGAACATGGCCAGCGGATGTCGATCGGTGGTGGTGAAGTTGAGGCCTGATGAACCTGTAGCAAGTCACAAGGCCGCGCCACGAGCCCGGGCCGACGTTGTTCCCGCCGCTTCCACCTTAGCCTCGCAGAGCCGCATCGATCACGAGAACAAGCCGGAACTGGGTCATCAAGATTCTATGTTGGCCTCAGGCTGCTCTCGAATACCAACTATTACTCATAATGTGTCACATTTGCACCATGTCGTACTTACCTCCACAACCACCAATCGCACATCGCACATTGTCACCACAAGCCAAACAACCCAAAAGTCCCACACCCACACGCATGGCCAATCTCTCGCCAATCTCTCACAAGCCCAAGCATCTAAAAACACGCACGCGCACCCCATTCCAAGCGCAAACCGACAAATCGCTCACCACCCTCACCACCCACGGGAATAACCACTCGATCCCCACCCAAAAACCCGAACCCACGTCCTACCCGCCCGGAAACCATCCCATCCGTACCCGCTTTAGCAACAACACATGCACAAACCACTGCCGTACCTAAACAAGGCCAACTCGGTCGTTGCCGTGTATGCAACTGCCAGGCAAAAGCCGTGCCGCGTACTCCAAGATTACATACTGTAGTATTTTGAAACCTACGCACCAACTACCTATCCCCACTCGATACCTACATATAGGGTACGGAGACAAGGGCTGAACCCCTCCCCGATCGGCCCCCAATCGACATGCACCACCGTTGCCAATCCAATATACTCACCCTGCACGCAAACGCAAATGCACACGCAAACCAGGATGCTCTTCATCCGCCTTCGGTTTCCGTGGGCCCCATCTCGCCACCTGCACCGCACATTATCCCTTCAACTCAACAATAGAGCAACCACAACGCCACCCAACCACTGCAAGTAGATGCAGACCCATCAGAATAACGTGCCTCTGTGATGCTGTCATTCTCTTGCCCTTCAAAATGCTAAATTCTGTCTCTCGTGCGTGAAAAAAGGGCCGTCTGACATGCATTCTGCGGACATGCACGGGGGCATGCAGTCATCTCTTTCATAGCCAAGGCATGGCAACTATCAAAACCCGAGCTGGGTACCACCTACCCTCCCCCGCAAACCTTACGAGGGAATGAAAAACGCCCATCATCATGGTGGAGCAACCTTCGGCACCGTGCGGCACGTCCAAATGAGCAATGTCTTATCTCTGCATTTACATATCCACACACGGACCATGCCGTGTAACACAAGGTAATTTACTCTTTTGCCCCGGCCTTCCATTCGGTGGGTGCCCACACTGTCCTATTCCACGACAAAGAAAATTTAGTGCAGAATACCTCCCGCTAATGCCTGAAGCATACATAGAAAAATGGGATTAGGAGCAGAGATGCGTTAACGAAACCCCAATCAGACCAAGACCACCTAACAGCTCGTTCCTCCCGCCTGCCTATCTGCCTGCCATCTGCCTGCCATCTGCCTGCCATCTGCCACCGCGTTACTATCACCGAAAGAAATCCTCTACGTTGAAAGCAAGATGGAAAGTGCCTGCCGTCAGACGTGATGAGGTCTAGCAGATTAGGTATTCGTGAAATCGTTCCTAAAACAAACTGTGAAACAGAAGCTCGAGGCAAAGTTCGCTGGACATACGGGATATTCGAGGGTATGTTATGTGGAAGGCGGCGGGCCATGGTACAAATCCACAACGCTGAAAGGAAATGTTAGCTACACAGCGTCGCCTAGTGTGGTGTTGGAAGTAGCCGTGAGGGGCTGTGTCCAACTGGTAGCACTGATCCGGCTACCTGCGGGCACGGCAGCTCCGGGGTGGTAGTGTCGTCGCGCGGCAGTCCATGTTACAATAGTGACTCCCAAAGGACAACTGCACTCCCGAAGGCACCAGCAGTCATTATCACAGGATCAGCGCGTTGAGGTTGCGCTGCACGATCATGTCCTGGACCGAGGCCATGGTCTTCTTCAGCAGATCCGTGTCCGTGGCGTTGGTGTAGTGGACGTAGACCTCCTTCTTGGGCTGGCGTACTAGGTTGCGGAACTTATTTGCGAAGAAGTCCTGGCCGGCCTCGACGTCTGTAGGCTTGCCTGTGTAGTCGGGGAAGATCTTGTTGATGGGACTCATGCCACCGGCGATCTTTTCGCGGAACAAGTCGATCTTGTTGAGGAACAGAATCAGTGCCGATTTTTCAAAGTATTTGGAATTCGATATCGACTCGAACAGCATGAGCGCTTCGTGCATTTGATTCTGGTAGGCGTCAGCTAGGTCGTCTTGTTTGTGAGCAGATGCCACTCACCCCGTTCCTGTCTTCCACCAGCACGTGGTCATAACCGCTGATGGCGACGAGGAAAAGCACCACCTGGACGTTATCGAAGACGTGTATCCACTTCTTTCGCTCCGACCGTTGTCCACCCACGTCAAACATGCGATATGTCAGGTTGCCCAGCTCGAAGATGGTTTCTGTGATGCCGGTCGTCCGCAATCGTGTACGCAGAATGTCCTGGTCGGTGGGTAGGTAATCTTTGGCAAACAGGCGCTCTATTTCGGCAAAGAAGCTATACAGCGTTAGTCATGCCTGGGGCTGCACTGAGGAAACCATACTAGCTCAGATTGTCATGCAGCGCATACTGGTTTCCCTTCAGGATGGCCAGTTGCACGCCTTTGTCGGCCCACAGGCTGTTGAAGGCGGCGTAACAGTCCTGGGGCATGCAGTCCTCGATGCCGATTTCTGGGTCCGCGGCGATGAGTTCGGCAAAGCGCTGCGGAAGTCAGTAGTGGACAGGAATGGCGGCTCAGGCTGCGTACCAGGTTGTCGTCATCCTCAAAGTCAGTCTCCTGCTCCTGCATCGCGGCGAAGATTGTCTGGAAGGCTGAGACCAAGTTGTTGAAGATGATGGCGCGCCATTGCTTGCGCTCTGTTTTGTTGAAGCCGCCGGCATTTATTATTCGCATCTGCTTCAGCACCGTCGACTTGCCGCTCTCTCCGGCACCTGCAGTGGGTCTTAGTAGCGTTCTAATGTTGGGTGCACAGGGACGGGCGCGCATACCAAGCAGCAGCAGCTTCACCTCGCGCTCCTGGCGCTTCTTGTCGTTGCGGATATTCTTCTCGATCTCCTCATTGCGGCGGGTGTCGGGGTCTGCGGGTTTCTTGCCGAAGCACATTATGCCCGGGGCCATGGGCAAACTCGCAGTGATGCGGGAGCGAAGGATGCGGGAGCGAAGGAGGCGGGGTGTGGAGGAGGCCGGAGGCGAAGGGGTGCGGGCAGATTACAGAAGAGCTCCAGACATGCACTGGGCGAGGGTGGGAGCTATTTACAGGTCAGCCATGCATTGGAATATAGAGGCGGTCGCAATAGTTAGATGGGCGAGGGCGGCAGTACCAGGCGGAGGGGCGCGCGGGAGGACGGCAGCTGGGCACCGGCGAGCTAGGCCAGGCGAGACGAGAGCAGGCGAATGAGCGGCGCGCGTCGAGCGTGGGCGGCGAAACGGAGGGAGGGAGGGGGGAGGGGGGGATTTTCTCGGTGAAGCAGCGCGCACAACCCTGCAATGCCCAAGGCTGCAGACCGCAGACCGCAGACCACGGGCTGCAGACGCGTGCAAACCGACAGTGGAGACGGGCCCCCGGACAGTGCCGTCTCTAGTGATGGCTGATGCCCAGCAGGCTGGCGGCGCGAAGATGAGGCCGAACAGAGCCACGCGAGTCTGCGGGGAGGCGGGAACGGCAGACGACAGAGCACACCGAGAGACAGCACCCGCTTCCGGGAGCCCTGCAAGGCCTGGCTCCACTCTTGTTGTTCCCGCCAAGCTGCAATTCGCGCGAGCCAGCAGCGGCCGCTTGGCAGGCGTTCCGACCGAGGGGATTGGGGATGCTTTAGCCCGCGTTTCAATGCTGCGGGCGCCCTGCACGAGAGGCGCCTTTCACTGGCCCCCCGTCCTCGCACGACACGGGCCGACGTTGGAACACTCGTTCGGACCGGCACGCTTGAAGAAAACGTCAGCAGTGACGAACAGTAGCTGCCTTCGCCATCGACGCTGGTCTCTCCCGTCTCGCTATGGGTGTTCCCGCTGGGACGTTGGGCGGGATACGCCGTGGCGCCGGCCCCCCCACAGACATGGTTCCCGGCCCCTTCACGGCGCCTCCAAATTTCTTCTTCGTCTTCCTCCATCAGCCTATCTGCCGACCTGGCGACACAGGCGCTGGCTGCCCGGCGGAGCAGGCTGGATAAAAGGCCGGAGGGCCCTGCGTACACCCGCACCCCTGCCTTCGCCGCTGCATCGGCGGACGGCTGCCGAGAAATTCAAAGGCAAAGATCAGCTGGAGCACTCGTGTTTGCATGCCCCCGAGTCATGTCAAACCCACCCCAACGTCTCCCGTATTGACCGTCCCGTGTCTCAATGCTGCAGCGATAATCTCCCGATACTAAACTCCGGGTGCACACCGTTGTCGGCAACGTGGTGCCCTCGTATTGCCACGGGACTAAGCGGCTGCGTGCCGGCGAATCGGATCCGGGGCCGCTTTCCCAGTCTCATAGTCCACACTCCATACATATAGTGGCGGCACCCTTTGTCAACTATCACGTCTCCCTTGCCTTTGCCTCTCTCCATTAGTGCTAGCTTGCTTCACGTTGCCGCTTTATCGAGGCGTCCCTCGAACGATTCCGAATACATCGTACATCAAAGACGTAGCAGCGACTTGTGATCACCTGATGCGGGAACCGTACTCTGGCATGAGGTGATAATCTCCCGAGTGCAGAGGTAATGGCTCTTGACTCGGGTTTCGCGCATACGGGCGACGTCTGTCTGCTCTAATATCTCATCGTAAACTCTCCCCCCGCAGCTGAACCTCGGTCTCTGTCTTACGTCTCTGTCTTGCCTTCCCTATAATAAGTCGTCTTCGAGCTCCTTTACCTTGTTCATCTTCTCCAAAATACTAGTCGCTCTTCTCTCCAAAAATATTCTCTGGCCCTCCTCGGGGTAGGAGGAAGAAAGCAACGACGTGTCATCTGATTCATTTGATCTTACGGTATTGCCATGTCCCGAACTCGACCTTCTGCCCGCCGGGCGGGAGTTTGGTAAAGCACGGCTACGATTCACTCTCACAGCCAGCCCGAGGCGTGGCATTCCCTTGCGGTTTGCTAGAGACGACCAGGAAAAAGCCCAGGCCAGAAGATGGGCTCTGAATTACGCCCTCGTCGACGCCAGGATAGGTGTTGCCCCGCTCGAACTGGAGGTTGGGCATGGCCCTACGACACACGACGGCAACCGCGAGCGGTGAAGGTCAACTGGTGCCATTCGATTGTTGTCACCTCAGTAACGACCGCGCCTACCCTCTCTACTTGGAGCTCGCCTCGCCCCCCACAAACTTCACCCACAACACCCCAAATCTACCCGCGCTAAAAACTTTTGCACGCACACATACACACACATACACCCCTCTGCGCACCTACTGATCACGACGATAGCGATTCAACCGCCCACAATGGCATCTGCAGACTCCTATCGTGGACCCGTCTCCTTGGCTGCGTCGAGGTACGCCACGCCCCAGCTCAAGGCCCGCCAGGCTGTGTTCCCGTCCGCGGTTCCATCGCCCACGGCTTCCAAGGCGACCAACGGCAATGGGAGCAGCACCGCCGTCGCGACCAAAGAACAGCTTGCTATCCACGACGCAAGGAGCAACCTGAACCCCGACGCGCAGCTGGCAATGGCCCAAAACGAGAATCTCAGGAAGGAAGTTGAGAAGCACTCCGCTAAGATGACCAAGTCCGTCTCTAGCGCCGTCGCAAGCACTCGCCAGGTACGTCTTTGGGTATTCGGGCCTAACCGCATATCAGGACCTGTAATGCTGACTGTCTCAACGTAGCTCCTCACCCTGCTACGCGACTCGATCCGTAAGGAGAATCCTGCCTCTGCAGACGCCGACTTGAAAGCTGTTGATGGCCTATGGTCCGAGCTGGAGAGGCTATTCGAGGCTGCTCAAGAAGCCAAAACCGCGCTGCCGACTTTCCTCGAGAAGCAGAGGGATAACATGAACCTGTACCTTGCGTCTGTGGTGAATGAGGCCTTCCAGGATACCCAAGACGAGCTTAACGCTCAGCATAAAAAGGTCAACCTTCAGCACGCCCTTATCTTGGAGCATCAGCAGGCGTTCCAGAACTACCAAGCCGACATCGTGCCCAAGCTCAAGGAACTCACTGATCTGCAGGAACGCGTATCCCGCCTGACTCTCGACAAGGGCCTTCTTCGCACCGAGCTGGATAAGATTCAGCAGCAACTAACGGCGGTGCAGGCTAAGAAGGACGAGGACGCCCAGAAGACCGAGGAAGCCCAGAAAGAGCTTGATCAGCTGGTACGTGATATATGCGGAAGCCATTCGGGATGGCTTTTGTAATGTGAACGATAACTAATGTCTCCAGATCTCCGCGAAGAAAGCCCTTGCTACCGAGGGCGACAACCTCCGCAACACCATCAGTGACCTGCAGGGTAAAGTCAAGGCGGCTGAGCACAATGCCAAGGACCACTACGAGAAGGAGATCCGTCGCATTACTGAGCAATGCAGCGAGGAGGTAGAAAAGACGAAGGCCCTAGACGCGCTAGTGAAAGCCCTCCAGATTGAGGGTATCGATCACAAGAAGGCGAATGAGAAGCTCAAATCCGAGCTCAGCCAGGTCCAAGAGAGTTACAAGAAACAGAGCGTCGAACACTCGAACGCCTTCAAGGTACGTGTCACGTAAAAGTCAAACTGATTCCCCCCACCCCCCCAAGCTCCTAACCCAACCCTTCTGTTCTGACTAAAGACCGCGCTTTGCGACGATAATTCTGACGGAGATATATAGGACCTAAATGATCAGAACAAGAGGGTCACAGCCCTCACCTCCGAAGTCGATCGCCTTAAGAAGCGAAAGCTAGAAGTCGATGGACGGCTCATTAAGCTCGATACCCTCGAGAAAGAGGCTGTCGAGCTTCGTAAGAGCAAGGAGGGATTGCAGACGCAGCTCAACGCGCTCAAGTCTGAGCTCGAGACTGCGAAAGAGGAAACAGACAATGCCAGGAAGGAAGTTGAGGCTTTTTCGGAGAAGCTCGAACAGGCAAAGAAGGCTAATGACGAGATGAGGGCGGAGAACGACAGCCTGCTCGCCGGAGCGGCTGAGCATAAGAAGACCTTCGTGGCTCTTTCCGCTGCACTGGCCGACAATGCTAAGCTCGCCGCCACTGTGCAAGAGCTTCAAAATCGAATTGCGGCCTCCGCTAGCTCTCCGGCCGAGGAAGCCGTCAAGGCTCTCCAGGCGAAGCTGCGCGAGACCGAGGAGAAGAAGTCTATCGCAGACAAGGCGTTGGGCGAATGGACGGATCTTGCCAAGGTAAGTCGCGTAAACCTCCACCCGGCTGGCCTCAAGAGGCTGTTCAGGGTTCACCGTTTCCTAAACTTTCGCTAACACGACGGGTGCAGCGTTCATACAGGGAGTATAAAGAAATGCTCCCGGTGTACAAGCAGGCCGATCTGCATCGTCAGGAGAACGAGCAGCTGAAGGCGCAACTTGCCCAAGCCCAGTCCAACGGCGCCGGCGGTGGAGACGCCGCGTACTGGCGTAACAAGTATGATACACTGTTGGCGTCCCTCGAGTAGTCGAAAGCCCTGCAATCACGCTCAGCTTTCGCAACAGCACTTTTCTCCGAATGGGCTATGAGGACGACGGTTTGGCGAGACGATGGGTCAACCCGCGCGCGTGGGTCTACCGGGCATGAAAGGCTATGTGGAGAATGTTTTGGCTTCATGATGACAGCTATCGGGGGTTGATAGATAGGCATCACACAACACAAGTGAGATCATACGAGCTATTCAGCGTGTTCCGCTCGTTGGGTGTAGTCAACATTTGATTTGCGACATGGTGCTGCGTTTCGGATCCTAGGTTCCTGATGTACAACTTTCACTACTCCGTCTTATCTTCCACTTCTCTTCCATCCAGCTGGGACTCGCTAATCTGTCTCTATTTCCCTTTTCCAAATCTTTCTCATAATGCACTTCTACGACTACTTCGCGTGTTCTAAGCACGCTTTCCTTGCGTCTAAGAGAGGCCTTTGTAAGGCGCGAAGGGGTGCGGATTGTGCCTCCTTCTATGAACGTACTCAAGCCTGGGAACGCATTGTCGGAGGATGGTATGGCAGTGCGGGGGTGCTGAGGGTGCAATTGTTCTTGGCTCTCTGTCCTTCTCCTTTGCGTCAACGTCCCCGGTCTCCAGCGGAGCTTTGTGCCGTCTCGTTGTTGTTGTGAGTTGGGACTGGGCGAAGCGAAGAGGCTTTTGTAGGTTGTGAGTGAGACGGCGAGGAGGGCGAGACAGGCTTCTAGGTAGGTTAGGTGCGCTTGAAAGGGTGCGTCGCGCCTGTGTATGACGACTCGTGTTATGGAGAGGATTATCGCAAGGAAGGATAGGCTGGTTAGAGTGACTAGGCTGGCTTTTTGGAGGCGCGTTGTGCGCGTGGGGAGGTTGCGCGTTATAAGGGCCGGGAAGGACAGGACTGAGTGTGTTTAGTTGGGGAAGCAGTGGGTTGGGGAGGGGGGAGGGGGAGGGAGTGTACTCAGGATGGTGGTGAGGCAGTCTACTGCTGCGTTGGTGTAGGCTAGGATGCGGACAGTTGATTCTTTTCGTGAAGCGTTGCATTGGAGGGCTACGTTTCTTGTTAGCTTGGAGAATCGAGGGATGTAGAGTAGAATGTACATACCTGCTTCCCCCCCTCGATGCGAGCATGCGATGAAAGGTACGGAGAGCATAAACGCCCATCCACCCACCATAACCACTAACGTGCCCCACCAATATGCGTTGACCCGCTTACTCGCCAAACCCGGCCCACCGACAAACTGCCTGAAGAAACATATAAACGAGATTTTGACGGCGAAAATGCTCGTCCAGACGAGGCAGTGGAACGCATCCCCATATCGAAGAGCGTCGATAGCGATATCTGCGGTATCAGAGGTTGGTGGCGAGGGGATCGGAGAGGGGCTAGCGGAAATTGCGTTTGCGAGGTAGATGTCTGCGAGGCCGAGATGGAGGGCCGCGGTGCCGCCGATTAAACATAGGGTGCTGGTAAGGAGAACGAAGTCGTCAAGATGGAGGGTGATGTTGTGTCGCAGTCTGAGAAAAAGACGAAGGGTTATTGAGAGAAGGGTAGACGCAAGAAAGATGGCCGTTGTTATCTGAACGTTTGAATGAGTCTCGCGGCTCGTTTCGTCTTAGATATGGCTCAACTTACGATGAAGGGTTGTTTTGGTATGTATGTCGCGTTGTCTACTAGCCTGCTGAAATCGTCTACGGTTGCCATCGTGAGAGTTTGGATCACGTGCTACCAGAGTCTCTGGAAATATGCTCCTCACTGACACCACGTGCAGAGATGGCAGATCGTATATATCCCTCTCGTTCAGCAATATCCTTCCGAGACACGCCCGCACACAGCCCAGCCTTGCACTGTGTCTATCCGCCCTTTGTACACCCTACCCAATCCGTCGTTCACCGAGAAACTAGCCTCCACAGGCTACCTGGAAGAATCCAAGTTCGATCGACAAGGCGGCGCTGGTAAGTGGGACAAAATATGGGGATCGGGCAGACGTCTTTTCATCTCGAGCGCGGCGAAGCGCATATACATAAGTTTGCGCCTCCATTTGCGGTGCTTGTCGGGGGCCACACATGGGCCAAATCGGGTATGAAGTTGAATATTTCCCGCTTGGGATGCGGGGGCGACGAGCGATTGGATGTAAAGGTGTATTTCGATGGCGTGGGCTTGTGCGATGCTGACTGGCGGTTCGGGGATTTTGAAATACGCTGATGCCAAGATATTTTTGGTCCCCGAGTGTTCGGTGGATGCGCAGCGCAGCAAAGATTGGATTGCGCGGTTGCATACCTATCATATGTGTGAAAATAGCCTTAGGCGCCTAGAACCGTGGTGCTGGAGATGTCGTGTCTGGTTGCGGCTGTGGAGTTGGAAAGGCTGTGGTCTTAGAACTCCCGACCACCCTAACCGCAGACCGGGGGACGGACTGGGTACTAGAGTCCTCCCTATGCAGCCCTGTGCGACAGTTTGTATTGTTAGAAGCTGGTGTGTACTTGATGCGCCGTAAGTAGAATAGCTAAAAACAGCAGCATGTCACGATTAAGATGCAGGTATTGTGTGGCGGAGTAGATACTATATACAAACCATCTATGTCCACCGGATAGCTACTAGGCCACCATTCTTGATCTCTGTATGGGCTGTATCTTTGATTTCGTCCTGCTATAGATGGTGTTTCTGCAAGCTTGGACGAGCGATACATTTAGAATGGAAGATTGGCGCATTTTTTCTGAGTGAGGCGAGAAGGGTTCTTGGCATGTGCATTGTTACGCTATTGACAAGCAATAATTTGCTATTACGCATAAGGGCACAAAGTGGTTGTTCTTACAGAAAAGTCCACGAAAGAAACGGCGAGCAGTTGTTGAGATGCGCCTCTCATTGCAGTGACCGAGATTCTGCCGAGTACAGAGGCATCTCCGAACATCTCATCTCACAACGTTTCATTCTCAACGTCGACCTCAACTGACCAAGCTTGAGACTGGCAACCTACTCGCGATAAGAACTCATTTGCTTATCGTCGTTTCCCAGAGATATCAGCAGACCACGAGGCTCGTACTGCATGGACGCTGCCGGGTGTTGGCTCTCAACCTGACCGCCTTTTCTAGCCTCAGCCTTCCAATTTCCCGCAACAAAAGCTAGAGATCGCATCTACCTTCATTTTGCTGTACCGTATATTCAAAGGCCTTTTAACTTCACTTGGCATTCATGGGCTCCGCTCTGAGCTGGCTCGCCGAGCTCTTCCAGCGGCAGGCCGTGCCACTGACTGTTTCCTTTTTTGTTGTATTTCCAGTCCTTACATACTACTTATCAACGACCATCTTCTACCGGAAAACAAAGAGCAAGGCTTCGGGGAAGACTCCACCGACTGTTCCTTATTGGATACCGGGCCTGTATCACGCGATCGGCCTGATTTCTCGACCGGCTACGTACTTTGCGTCTTACATGTTAGCGACCCCTATTCTTATTTGGGAGAAATATTGACCATTGGTAGCGAACAATATGGCAATCACGGACCTTTTGTCGTCAAAGCTGGAAGGCTTTCCTACGTGGTCGTTCGAGACCGTCATCACGTTCAGAAGATCTTGGAGGCATCAGATCGGTTAACGACGAATTTCCAACGAACAGAGATGTACGACAAAGTCCTGGGTGCTCCGAAGGCAACCATCGGAAGCTACAGATGCCTCGGCACCAAAAATGAAGAGAGCATTCAGATCAATCGTGCACACTTTGATCTACCTCAGAAGCATCTGACCGGTCCAGCTCTTCTTTCGCTCTCCGAAATCTATATTTCAACATTCCGTCGCAATATGTCAAATAAGATGTTCCAAACGGATTCCTGGACCCAGATAGAGGACATCTGGTCCTTTTTTCAGACCGAGATTGCCAGAGCTACCACTGAAACGGTCTTCGGCTCCGCGTTGCTGAAGCAGTACCCCAAGACCACCCAAGATTTCTGGAAGTTCGAGGCAAATGTCGAACACTTTATCCCCGGATTGCCACGCTTCACGGTATCTTCCATATATGATGTTCGGGATCGTCTTCTTGAAGGCCTCAAAAAGTGGTTACAGGCCACCCATGGCGGCACAGACTTTGCAAAAGTCGGGGAGGATGACCCAGTGTGGGACGAGAGCAGAGGCTCCAAATATATTCAAGAACGCGATGAAGTGTTCTCGAAGATGCCAACCTTCAACTATCAAGCAAGAGCTGCGGAGGCCTTGAGCGTCATGCAGAGGTATGCGCTATTCTGAACCTCTTGGAGATCTCCTCATTCTAACTACTTAGTGCGAATTGCGCAACTGTGCCTTCCGGAATTTGGAGCATTGTCGAAGTCTTCCGAAATCCAGTCCTGGCCAAATACCTCAATTCCCAGATTGCGCGTTATTACAACCCGGAGTCCGGGGTCTACAACATGGAAGCGATCGCTAATTTACCCATAATCGAATCTCTCCTCGCCGAAATCGGTCGTCTTAGAACGGCGACTCGAACAATACGAACTAACGAAGGCGGCAATCTTAAGTTAGATGACAGCTGGACGATACCAAACGGAACATCCGTCGTTATGTTCTCACATGATCTTGGTCTTAATATTGAGCAGTGGACCAGAGCGCGACCGCACACTGTTACGCGCCCTCTTGAAGAGTTTTGGGCGGAAAGGTTTCTGATTCCAGACCAATCTACTCCGATGAGACAGAGCAGAAGGCGAAAGGACGACATTGCAACTGGAACATTCAGTCTCGAGGGCTTAGCTTCGTTGCACATCCCATTTGGCGGTGACCAATCCTCGCATCCTGGACGCGCACTCTCCAAAATATGTCAAGCAGCCACGCTCGCAGTTCTGTTGACCGAGTTTGAGATCCAGCTCTGTGATCTTGACGATGTTGAGCAGGTTTTGCCTCCTGTGCCGGGGGTCGCATACGGTACGGTTATGCCATTAGACCAGATCGCTATACGCATCAGGAAGCGTAGGCCCGGCGAGAAATCGAAATAGCCGAAGCGAAGTGCGCAGGCTTTGTCGCCCCAATGCATGCAGGAACCGGAGCATCTGAACAAGCTTTTCCATGCTGGCATATCGACGTCCCATCGTTCGGCGGAACGGATCTGCAGTGCATCTTCCACGCGGTGTAATCAATTTATTCGTGTTCGGCTCTTTGACTTCACGGCATATACGACTTCAAATCTACAGCTCGTATTCCGCGCAACCACTGAAGCGCTCGTAGTCGTGGCGCCCTTCTCAAATTGTTGTTGTATTGAAAGACTTGGCCAGCCTTCTATATTAGGGTCGGCATTTGATAGACTACACGTGGTTTTAATTACCTGTCATCAACTGCCCGACTTTCAGCTCACACCGACAACCAAGAACCGGAGACTTTTCTTGTTAGACTAGATTGCGGCTTCTCGTCTAATAATTGGAACCGATTTTCGCTCTGTTAGGACCGAAAGTCGCAGGAACGATGGTCACTATATGTGTCTCCAAAAGACACCAGGAACTACGTCTCTCATCTTTTCCACTTCACCTCTCCGCACCGCCCAAGGCAAATTAAGCGTCGAGGAGAGATAACCATTATGCTGTTCGCTGCCATTGCAACTATCGCGCTCGGCATCCTGCCACTCACCACGGCACTCCCAACCGATACACCCGCGACGTCTTTAGCTGAAGCCTCAGCCCACAACATCTACCTTGTCACCTGTGTCCCCCGCACCCGCAACAACGACGACGACAGACCACCCGCAGCCGCCCAAAACTTCACCGCCGTCGCCTACTTCCGCAAGCCTATCAAAGACGCCGACAGGGACCCCGACTCCGGCACCCCCAAACCAAATAGAGCTGCACTCATCAGCCAGCCCCCAGAGGCATGGGAGGGTGTGAAGTGGAAAGCTAAGGTTTGGAGAGATAAGGTGTTCAGCGCGGACATTGCAAGGGATGCGAAGACGCTTACGAAGGGAGCCATTGCAGGGGGTGTCAAGCTTGACGATGAGGAGTATGTGTGTTTCAAAGACGGAGTGACGGCGATAAGGATCAGAGAGGATGATTTGAGGGGTAAATGTGTAGCGGATTATTGGTGCGCGGGGTTAGAGGGTGGTAGAAAGGATGATGGAATGTAGGTTCGCCGGGGATGGGTAGGGCACTGAGGAGTACAGTAATAGGGCCAAAGGTTGAACACAAAAATTATGTCGGTGTGCTGTGTGCGTGCTGAAGAGCTGTTGCGCGGTAAATCTTGAAAAAATCTTAAGTAAAAGAAAAGTTAAGCACCGCGGTACCCAACGTTGCATCTTTATAGTTCAATACATAGAGCGTGAGCTATTGAGGCCTAGTTTACAATTGCAGTGGTGTCTTCTATGGCCGTGAATACGGCGACGCCTCATCGTACCGCACAGAGTACTGGATCTCCAAAACAAAATGACATTCTCGTCGCTACTACTATCCCCCGACTGCCCTCTCGCCTACCTCGCAGGCTTCGAACCAGCCCGACTCGTTATAACCGGATTCCCTTGCGACAACATTGTCGCCGAATTCGTTGGATGCTCCGGCGGTCTCAACTTCAAACTGTCCTCAGGTACTTGAAGCCTCGGGGACGCCGATCACGTTCGTCAAATCTCCAGACCTTGTCCAAAGCTGTGGGTCCATAATGCGAAGTGACGGCGATCAAGTGGCGTAAAAACAAGCCTCCAGGGAAATCATGATCGGCTTGGACTTCCATCATAAGGAACTCTCCGCGCGTCTCTGCTTGCAGTCTCTGAAACACGCGGCGTTCTTGATGGCGTCGACGATACCGCCCGTTCGCGTCTCAGCGTATCGCATGGGTTTGTCCATTCCCGTGGTGCTCCTCAGAGCTGGCCACTCCGCCAGAACGTCCCCATCCCGACCTGAGAAGATAATGGTACACCAGGGATCCGTCCCGCTGCTTGCGTCGCTTCAGCTTGGGCAAATGGGGAAAGTTCATCAATGATCTTGCGCTTATCTTCCTAGTCGTTGCATTAGTCGCCTCGTTATTCCCTATGACGCCCAATCTAGCATCTGTGGATAGGGGCTGGGCCATTCCCATGTTCGGCGTGTTGAGTATTGTGGCGGTGATCACATACTTTGTTCCAGCGAAGCATTCGTACGTTGCGCCGGTGTCCTTGGTCAAGCCAGAATAGGATCATGGGAACGAAAAGCATTGGTTTTTGCATAGAACGCAACATATCGCAATATACTTCAGCATAACGGGTCTATGGAATGCATTCCGCGCGGAGCACCAGTCAGCCAATCAGATCACAATATTGATGTCATCGCGACCTCATAGACTCCCGACTTCCCCCCACTTCATAACATAAAATACCTTTGGCCCAGTTCCACGATTAAAGATCAGATATTCATTTGGAGCAGAAAGACGCCATTGTAAAAAGAGAAGAAGCAAGATCAATCATGTCGAACAGAGAAGAACCGCCCACAATCCTGTCGACGGAGCAGACGCCCGAAGAAGAGGTACACTCGACCAATACACGGCACCTCTATAATAAGACAATCTAACCAATCTCAGCGCAACATCGCCATCGCAAAAGAGTACATGTCAATAGCCTATTCGCCCACCAAAAACAAAGGCGGCGACTCAGTAAAACACCTCTGTCACGCCGACTCCTGGTTCTGGTCGCCGTCGACCTTCCCCGGCTGCAAAACCCCCATGGACTACGCGCAATCGCACTCCGTAGTAATGGCCTCCGTGTCAGACTTGCACATCGAGCAGTTCGACCAAGCCTGGGCTAAGAATAGCCAAGTGCTGTTGAGGTATACAGCTAGTGGAAGTCATTGTGGGGAACCGTACAAGGGCATCGAGAAGAGCGATCCGCCAAGGAAGGCGCGCTGGTGGGCGGCAGCTATTTTTGAGATTGAGCAAGGGAAGGTGAGGAGTTTTACTAAGGATTGGGATCAGAAGGTTATGCAGATTCAGCTTGGGTGGGCGCCGGTGGGGGAGAGTGAGGATCCGAGGTGGAACGAAGGCATGTTGAGGGATCCTGAGAGGGCTAGGGAGACGAAGGAGTAAGATGACTAGAAATGAGACAGCGAGAGAGCACTCTATATTGTCGGCCCTAGATACTCAGGGTTGAAGGGATAGCTGTATTTGAGAGTCATGAATAGAGCGTACCTAATCACCAAACCAATAACCTAGCCGAGCGACCAAAAAATCCCTATGAACGCAACAATAACCGGAATTAGCGCGTATGTAAGGCCTACTTCTCATCTGATGCATTTGACGCCTCCGACATATACCCGCCCTCTATTTCCTCGCGCCTCTCCAAATCCTCCGCCCTCAGTGTAAATGGCCGACACCTCACCTTGTCCTGGACCCAATATGCTCCACCCCCATCCGGCGTCCCAAACCTAGCCCAAGCATCGCTCTCCGACAGCCTTGTCAACTCATCGCGGCCGTGATGGTAACTGAAATAAGCATCACTATGTTTGCTCATCAGCACAACTTTCCCCGCGCGGAAAGCTTCCGTGTTAGCCGGTATATTTGCTGCGGACTCGATGAGCGAGGGGAGTGGCTTTGCGTCTGAAACGAGGTGCCTGGGTACCCTCAAGCCCATGTAGGCGTACAGGTAGCGAATGATCAGCATCCGCCAGCAGGTGAGCGCCGCCTCGATGGGCTGGCTGGGTATGACTAGTATGCCGGTACGGTGGCTGCCGAATTTGAGTGTGCCAAATACGGTTGCGCTGCCTGGGTCCATCTTGATGCCGTCCACATGCACCTTTCCGTACTTGTTGATGAGCTCCATGATCGGTTCGATTGGGCTATTTTCCGGATCTCTCAAAAAGACGATGAGGTCCGTCGTCCACCACTCAAGTGGAGCCCCCTTTTTCGTCCAGTGCTTCAGCTGCTTTGGCTGTATGGAAACAACTCCACACGAGTGTACCCCTTCGGAAATGGTAGCCAGACTATGCAGAGTCGACTTTAGGTAGTGTTCCATGTGGATTACGCAGGGTGCGTTATCCAAGGTGTAGACAAGGACTTTGGCTTCGGGAAGTATGTTAATCTCACTGTTGCCGTACGCCAGGGACAGGAGATGATTTTGCTTGATCACTTCGCCCTTTCCCACTAGTATCTCTTTGCGGAACATCTCGTGTTGAGCAGACACCAGGAAAGCGACGCTCATGATGTTCGGACGGGTATTAGAATCGGTCGCGACACCTTTTGCTGGGCCACGATACTCGACGGTGTAATATCTTTGCGCAGCTACCCGACCAACAGCTTTCAAAAGTGGCACCTGCTCAATGCGATCGTGAAACAGGTTGGCCTGCGAGGCTTTCGTAGCACGTCGGCGGATAATCCAGGCTGCCTCGTGGTATGGCTTGTTTTCTTCTCTTGGCTGCTTGGGCGAGTTGGACGGTAGTTGCTCGTCTTCAACAGCAGTGCGATCGGACCCTGACGGATTGGCACCTGAAACGTCCAACGGCCCTTTCTGCGGCTCCTCGTCTTCGCAAATCACCGGCGAAGACGAGAAGCGCACCGTTTGGTAGTTGTGAATCTCCGACTGGGCGTCTTCGTGCGGACCGCCCGTCACTGTGGGCTTGACGAGCTCCTTGTTCTTCTGCGGCTGCGGCGAAGCAGCCACAATATACGGATCCCAGGTTGTGCCATTTTCCGAAGAGCTCACGCTGCGATTACCTCTCCGCGATATTGCCCCACGCCTCTTCATAATCTGTCCTCCAGTCGACTCGCTATTTTTGATGGTACGTACGCTGGTAGTTGGGAGGGGATGCACAGCCCCATCGTCGCTGTCGAGGAGAGGTTGTTTGCCATCTCTGGGCTTCGGGGGCTGATCTGGTCGCGGACTGGGTGGCGGACTGGGCAGTGGATTGGGTGGCGGACTGGGCAGTGGATTAGGTGGCGGGGTAGGCGTCTGGGGTGGTGATACTGGAAGTCGATCTATTTTCGGACGCGGAGGCGCAGGCGATGGGGCTGGCGTCGGGGGTGGGGTACTTGGAGGTGAACCCGTGAGAAGTGGTACTGTTGGTGACGGAGATTTTGGATGCACAGAAGCTCCTCGCGTGGGAACCACTGGCGGCGAATTCAAAGGCGGAGGCGGAGGCTGACGAGTAGGCATAGGCGGGGTGCTCTGTGCATCATTCTTCTCAAACGCCTGCCATCTATCCTTGAAGGACTCCTTCAGCTGCAACACATGAAGAGTCTTTCGATAAAGAGTCTTGACTGAGGGGCGGCGACGGGGACTTTGGTCTTCCGAGTTCGCCATAGCGAGTGATGGCTGACGATGATCGGTGAAATTGTCGTAGCGATGTGAAAAGCGTTATAGTGATGTGGCGATGTAGAAGACGAAACGATAGAACTGGGAACGGGGGTGAGGAATGTCTGCATTTGTGGGAGGAAGAGTTGAAGATAAGACATGGGAGGGCGCATCGGCACCTGCTATCACCGGATTACCGGCATAGACAACAAACAGAGTGGTGGTTGCCCCTTTTCTTCAGCTCTGGTAAGAGCGGGCAACTTCAGTTTTGTGGAAGGTAGATCCATGGAACTGATAGTCGAGTAAACGGCTTTCGAAGAACGTGAAGGACAATGTAAGTAGCATACTTGACATGCGTCCACCGGTCTTTTGACATCCCATCCCCAAGCCGGGTATCAATGCGCCATATCAAAAGACTAACGAAGAGCTAAAAATAAGACAAGACTGTTTTAATGTACAAAACTTAAAGATGAAGAAAGCTACGATCGCTCAAACGCAACAAGATGCGCAACAAACAAAAGACCTATATCAATCTAGATGATACAAGCAAAACCTCCATCGTCTCCCAATCTAGTCTTCAACGGCGCAATCATCCGCCTTCTCTTTCCCATCAAAGATGACTTGTGGATTGCGATTCTTAAGCGCCGCGATCTGGCTTTCTCTGAATTTAGCGAACTCTTCGGGGTTCTCCCTTTCAAGCCTCTTCAATTCACCTGCATTCTCGACTATACGATCGAACGCCTTCTCCCAGCCGACCCCTTCCGCCATATCTTTCAACTCCTCCCCGCTGTACTTATAAAAGTACTCACGCAGAGCCAGAAGATGCTTGGGCATGTTCTTATCGTCATTGGAGCCAGAGACATTAGCGTGGGGAGAGTCAGATGAAGACGGGAGGGAGGGATTCAACAGCTCTGTGCGAACACGGTGGCCAAGACGGTGTAAACGGCCTTCCTCGAGGGTCTGGGCCCGCGAGGCCAGCGAGACGTCAGAGTTATGACGGGAGCGCAACGCTTTTGGTTCGTCTTCGTCACTGTCTTGGGCGCCGGTGTCGGTGATGCTTGTTGAGAGCGTGAGGTCGGTCGAGGCTGCAGGTGAGGTGCTGGGGATCGAACTGTGCGTGGAGGCGGTATCGGTGGCTTGCAGACGTGTCTCGGGATATTCGTCCTCGAACCTTTGGATCATGCCTTGGAGGGTTTGATCTAAGAAAAGGAGTCTCCCTGGTAAAAATTAGTAATGTGACATCTATCATACAAAGGGATGGAAACTTACGATATGCCATGTCATTGCCTGCTCGAGCCTCTCTTAATAACACCGGTTGCAGTCTCTGCCTGATATTGCGTGCATTCTCAAGGAGAATCTTTGACATAGTCTTAGCCCTACTCAATTCCTCTAGGTCTTGGCCTCTGTTGCTCCTTGGGGTCATCGTGCCGCTTGCAGGAAGAGATTGCCTACGAAGGTCGGTGGCTTTCTGGAGTAAGCAGTAGCTGAGAGCCTTGGCGACACCTGTACCCCCAACTATGTAATCCTCGTCCGGGGCTGGCGAATCATTGTCGACACTTGTAGCACCGTCATCCTTATCCCCGACGATATGCATGAGCACATCAGGCATATCAACCTCCTTCTGTCCCGGCTTAAGCTCTGGTATTTCTGAGAAGTTTTCCATATTCCTAAGACAGTACGCAACAACCTGTTTCGCCAGGGCTTTGACAATTTCGTTCGTTTCAGGTGCCGGCACATCGATATCAATGCAGATGAGGGTACGAGATATCTTGGCGGCTACCGTAAGCGAGGCGTACAGAGCAGCAGCTTCTTCTTGAGCCTCCTCGTCGGTTGCTGTGGCAAGAGCAGATATTTGCGGATTCTCCAATATGTTGACGTGCGCAATATGTGCACATTCCGGTAATATCTCTGCAATGCCGATCGCCTCCGCTGGCGTTAGCGATACGTCCGCTAGATGTATTCGCTTCAATTCCTTGAAATGCGTGATATATTTCCGCAGGAGGCAGAGCGATGTTTGATGGGAAAAAAGGTCCCTGTTGTGCGAGAGATCCAAGAAACGGAACGAGGGAAGAGCAACCAGAGCAGGAAATAGCGTCTTTAGAGAGTCGGGAGTAAGATCGCAGTCTGCAAGGCTCAACGCCCACAACGGACAATCCTTGGTGAAGCATTCGGCAAGCCGTCCTATTGAGTCACGGATGGCATTGCCTCCAAGATCCAGCCCTTGGCACACTCCAGATCGAATATAGTGAATAACATGACCAAGTCCCTCGTCATCTATGTCATTGCCGGCGAGACCCAGTCGCTGGACGCCGCTGATCACACAGCCGTCAATGATTTTTCTTATGCCGGTAGAAGTGAGGTTGCACTCAGACAATAGAAGCTCCTCTAGCGTAGACCCTCCTAGCCTCTCGGAGATGGCTTTCGAGAACACCTCGGCAATACCCTTGGAAGAGATTTGTTGCCCATTAGAAGGCCCGTGAGATGTGTTTGTTGTCTTAGGTGACAATGTTTGGGATGGGTCCGGGAAGGGATTCATCGACACGTCGAGCGCTACCAACGATTTGCACATGTAAATGAAAAGCGCGATGTGTCCCCAGCCCACTGCTGTGATTTTCGGGTTGTTCTTCAGAACGAGCTTCTTCACCACCCCAGAACGCTCGTCGGCGTTGATGGACGGCTTTTTCGTATCCTCTAGGCTAGCGCGCCGTCTCCTTGGAGATTCGGGGACCTTGGCTGCAAGCAGTCCTGCTAATAAGACGCGAAGCTTTTCGTCGTTTAGATCTGCATCCTCCAGGAAAAGTTTCTTGACGGGAACGATAGCCAGCCAGTCCGAGAGCGTAACAACATCGGCGAGCTGCAATCTGGATCCTGTGAGATTCAAGCAAGTGACAACTCCTGGCGTAATGAGTGGGCATGCTGATGGGGCGGAGAGCTGGTCACTGATTCTCTTGAGTATCGGCGTCTCTCGCAGCTGGCAACATCTGCGGTATATTCGTAGGGGATCTGTCGTCGGGCGATCTTGATGTTTTGGCGTATTCTTCCCCAACGTATCTGCTGTAGCGTCGGCACTGCCTTCGTCTTCGTCCCTGGTCAACTCCAGGGGTATAGAACCATTCTCTTCGGCTTTGCGTCGCTTCTTCTCCTTTCGTTCTTTCCGCTCAGCTTCGGACCGTTTCTTTTTCTCTTTCTTCCTGCTCGTCTCCTTCTTTTCCTCCTCTAATACGGCGCCCTCTGCATTTGGCGTTTCCTCAGTTATCATCGCTTCTGGGATTGGGGTAACATCGGCGATACCTTCCTTATCTTTTTCCCGGGCGACACATTCGGGATGCTTAAGAGCCTCGCCTTCCCCTCGCTCTTTTGACTTCCTGTCCTTCTTCTTCTTCTTTTCCTCTGTATCCACATCGTCGTTGTATCTTGGACCACCTGCAATTTCAACGTCCACACAAAAGGCCACGCGACGCAGCTGATTTGCATTCAACTCCGGTACTAGGCATCTGTTCCTGTTTGGGTCGATGTTCAGGACCTTCCTTGGGCAAACACCCCCATTCGGTGTCACCTTTCCAGTTGTTCCGACCTGAGTCCCAGAAGACAGGCGTCGCAACGCATTGCCTATGAAGGACCCCTTGGGTGGTTGGGGGACATATGGCTCATGGCCCGTGTGACTATCGTTCGCTGCGGCCCGTATACCGTTCAGGGCGCCATTGGCCTGTGACGTAGTGCCATGCGCGCCGTTTGTAGGAGCAGGCGACCCCTGGGCCTGCGCATGTGTGGTCTGAGCGGGCGAGTTCTGCGAAGAGAACTTGGAGCTGATAGTAGAGATCCAAGAATTCTTGCGCGAGCTGGGCTTGGAGTCGGGTGGCGTGACACTACCAGACTTGTCGAAGCTCGCTCGGCCAAGTAGTGTAGGACGCTTGCTTGGAATCCTTTGCGCGGATGTCGGCGGAGCGAGTACGGGAGATGGTAGAAAGGGCTGCTGAACAGCGGGAGCGGGCTCGGGTGTCTTGCGCTCGGTGTGGGGAAGGCTGTCGTGCGACGAGGCGCGGGGACGAGCGTCTTTCGCGGGACTGGGTGACGATGGAGTCTGCTGGCGATGGTGATGATCTGTGGTGAGATACGGGATTAGCCAGGTACTGCCTCTCCGACACCTCCGGGTAGAAGGGTAGCGTCCCGGGTATCTGCTTACCTCGTGTGGAATGATGCAGCCACGAGACGTCGACGCCGTGGATGTCCTCCATGACGGGCGAACGAAGAACTTCCGCAGTGTGTCGAAGCACTATCGCTGCTGATTTATAAAGCGCGCCATTAGAGGTGGTCTGGCCGAAGTGAGCAGCCGACCGAGGAAGTGGAGGGGAATTGTCAGCGGGGGGCGTGGTTGAAGTTAGCCGGAGGCTGATTGGGACTTCCACAATGAGCGCTCTAGCTTAGACAGCAACAAGACAAAACACTGCAGGCTTCTGGTTGCTGATTCGGATGACAAGGCTTGCACTCGCACCGCGAAGCACGATACTATGATGCTGATCAAGATGTGCGTTGTGCGCTCCTGTGTCGCGGTTTCCTAGCGATGACGACAGTACGGAATGCCATCCGGCTCCTCTTCTCCACCACCGAAGAGCACGTTCAATCCGTGGGACGCCTAGATACGCAACGCTGTTTGACTTCATTAGTACAGTCGTCTTAGCTTCCCGCAACGCTCTCGCCGCTTCCTTACCACCTTCTTTTCCCCTCATCAACACAGACTCGATATATATATTCGGTGTCCGAGTCCTAAGCATCCGAGTCATAGCATCCGAGTCGTAGCGCCCGAGTCGTCACATGCCGGCCGAAGTAGCTGAGCCAGCGCAGCGTGATAACAGCCCACTTCGCTGATCGAAACGGCGAGACCGCGGCAAGTGTGGCGCTGACGCCAGGGTGTCAACGTACGATGTCACATGGGTCTCCAACCAATCACGGATGGGCTAGCATGAACGAAAACATTAACAAGTGACATGATTCATCTGTAGCATTGCCCTTCATCAAAAGCTATCGCCAGTACAGTATCCGGTCAGGTACGGTGTCCCATCCCCATGCATCCCCAGACGCCGTATATCCCGCTTTTGTCATGAATGAGTTTAGAGAAGAAAGAGACAAGGTAGTTTATGCCGTGAGCTCCTTGATCTTCTCCTGGACGCGCTTCTCCTTCTGCTCCTTGGTGAGCTTGGGCGTCCTGTACTTGAGCGACTCCTTCTTCCACTCCTCCTTGGTCTTCTTGGGCTCGTCACTCTCCTCCTTCTTCCACGGGTCCTCGCGAATGGCCTTGTGGGCCTCGGCGTAGAGTTCCTCCAAACCATCAGCCTCGATGTCGTCATCAACGTAGCCGCTGAACTGGGACTTGTAGCGCTCCTCATCGTCGTCGGCGAGAGTCTCCATGTACTCAGCGACATGGCCACCGAAGATGTACTTGCGGAGGGTCTCGGCATCAAGCTCCTTGGACTCGATATCATAGCCGGGGAAGCGGTTCTCGGAGTGTGGTACAAAGAGACCACCATCGGATGCACCTTTCATCGCACCAAAGACACGGGCACCAGTCGAGGTGCGGGTAAGACCAACATCCAAGAAGACCTTGAATGGGCGGCGCTCCTCACCATCGACTTCGGCCGCCTCGGTCAGGGTAAACTCGCCGTCAGCCTCCTCAACACCGGTGAACGCCTCGTCCAACTCGAGCTTCTTCAACGTGCGGCGAGCGAGGAGGAGACCAGTGCAGTAGGCGGCGGCCCAGTTAGTGAGACCGTGCTGCGAAAGTTAGATGGCTGCAAGTGAACTGGGCGTGGGACGCTTACCGTGATGCCGTAGGGCTTCAGCTCGTGGGCGTACGCAGCCATGAAGACTTTGTCACCGCCGATCTCAGAGCTGACGATCTGAGCGACAATGTCGCGGTTGGTGAAGCGGACGACGAGGCGGTACTTGGGCGCATTGTACTTGTTCTTGGCCTGGGTGGTCAAGCGCTTGCGAGCATAGTAGTCGGTCTTGCCCTGTCGGCGGCGCTTGTACTTGACTTGGTACCGCCTATAAATTAGGTCAGAGCTGCGCACCGAGGGTGGAAGAATGGGAGAGGCTTACGAGAAGTACGCGTCGTTCTTTTGGAGCTTGGACTACACACCCCAGAGTCAGCAATTGACGCTTCAAACCCGCATTCGAAGCAGCTTGCATAGACTCCACCCAACTCTCCGTCAAGCGGGGTCCCTCGTGGAGGCATCGCAGGCGCACCGCCTGGCGCAATGGCGAGGCGCGTGCCCTGGAAGCTATGGTGGGAGCATGGCAACTTCGCAAGAAGCGCCGAACGAGATACTCAAGGTAGACTTACGAAAGGCATCTTGATCGACGCTGAATCCAAGTGTCGTGGTTGTCGAAGTTGGCTGCGGAAAAAAGTTTGTGGTAGGACGAGGTCGCTAAATGCTTCGTGGCCAAGACTTCGCTTAAATTGCGATTGAGCAGGTCGCACTATATGGTCACCCATTCCCCCACAAGCGCTACCATACACATCAAGCGTCGCTCTCGTGCTTGAGGAATCGCTCGGTATCGGATAGTCTTTTTGACCAACATTCGCAAGTATTGCGCTGTGTCTTGCGCGTCGAAGCGGTCGCGGTCTCGCATTTTAGTTTACTGTATATCAAGTGGGACAACTAATAGCAATGGCCCTCACCATCTGATCCCTCCTCAACCACAAGTAGATTCAGTTGTAGTGCTGAATCCAGAAAATTTCCACCAAGAATGAAAGATCGAATGCATACTTGGTTGTCTGCAAATCTCTTGTGGTTTATGCAATTCATATCTCTGTATAACATTGCGTGGCCATCGTCGCCCAGGGAGGCGCCTCCGTCGATACTTGTGATAAACAACATGTCGAACGATTTGGCACAAGCATATCACCTTATTTATACTGTACGCGCCGAGCCATTTCAGGACCCTCTTTGCATTGAGACTCCGCATCAAGCATTTGCATTGCCTTTTGGAGCTCCGAGTGCGCACGGACCTCCACGTAGCTCGCCAACCTCATCACAGCCCCTCCATCACGAACCAGGCACGGATTCCGCGAACTGCCTGCCTGCCCACGACACCGCCGTCTTTGTCTATTTCCTTACTTATTGATCTTGCGCTTCCAGCATGGCCGAGGTTCCAATTGGTGCGTGAAGTGAACCATGATGCCAATACTCAGTACACCCCGCTGACATTCACAGTCCTCGACGGCGGAACCGGCTTCCTCAAGGCAGGCTACGCAGGACAGGTATTCGGCTGCCCAAGCGCGCATGGAGTACGCTAGGTCCTAACGATTTCTCTCTGCAGAACTTCCCCGACCACCAGTACCCCTCAATAGTCGGCCGCCCAATCCTCCGTTCCGAAGAGCGAGATGGAGACATCGTAGTCAAGGACATAATGTGCGGAGACGAGGCGGCGGCGGCGCGCTCGATGCTTCAGATCACATACCCTGTACGTGGTTGCTCAGGAACTGTTGAGGGCGCCCTTGCCGTTGCTAATGTGCGCTAACGCTGTCTCACCGTGCAGATGGAGAATGGTATCGTGAAGCGCTGGGACGACATGCAACACCTTTGGGACTACACCCTTTTTGAGAAGATGCGCGTAGATCCAACCGGTCGCAAAATTCTCCTCACCGAGCCGCCAATGAATCCACTCAAAAATCGAGAACAGATGTGCGAGGTCATGTTTGAGCGCTACGGGTTCGGAGGCGTGTACGTGGCGATACAGGCCGTCCTAGCCCTGTACGCTCAGGGTCTATCCTCGGGAGTTGTGGTGGACTCTGGCGACGGTGTCACGCATATTGTTCCCGTTTACGAAAGCACTGTCCTCAACCACCTCACACGGCGTCTGGACGTGGCGGGCCGAGACGTTACTCGGAATCTGATCGCCTTGCTGCTACGAAGGGGATATGCTCTCAACAGAACCGCCGACTTTGAGACGGTCCGGCAGATCAAAGAGAAGCTCTGCTACGTATCGTACGATCTGGAGCTAGACCAGCGCCTCAGCGAGGACACGACAGTCCTTGTGGAGTCATACACGCTGCCCGATGGTCGCGTAATCCGCGTAGGCAGCGAGCGTTTCGAGGCGCCCGAATGCCTGTTCCAGCCGCATCTTGTGGACGTCGAACAACCTGGCATCGCCGAATTTCTATTCAACACGATTCAAGCCGCAGACGTCGATGTGAGAAGCAGTCTATACAAGGCCATTGTGCTAAGTGGCGGTAGCAGCATGTACCCAGGCTTGCCCAGCCGGCTAGAGAAAGAACTGAAGCAGCTGTGGCTAACCAAGGTGCTGGGTGGGAATCCGGAACGGCTGAACGTACGTATGCAGCCACCCGTCTCTGCTTACCGCTAACACAAGCGCTTCAGAAATTCAAAGTCCGCATCGAAGACCCGCCACGACGCCGACACATGGTCTTCTTGGGCGGTGCCGTGCTTGCGAATATTGTAAGTCTTACGGTTGCGTGCCCGCGTTGGCGATACTAACAAGGCGCAGATGGCAGATAAAGAGAACATGTGGATATCGAAACAGGAGTGGGAGGAGCAGGGTGCTCGTGCATTGGAGAAACTTGGCGCGAGATGATGCAGATGCCTAGACGCCCGAAAGTGGGTGCACCAACATCGAGTATAGAAATCAAGCCAGGGGACCGTCCTGCGGTCCTGACTGCAAAGGGCTGGTTTACAACAAGTTTCTTGATCCAATTTCGCCGCCTGGCCGAGACTGTTCTTGTGGCACTGTAGACTCACCAGTTTCAGCACAGTGGCTGCCTACCGAGAGGCAGCTGTAACCTCACCAGGCAAATGTCTGCCCAGTGCTAGCGACCAACTAAACTGAGGCATGTTGATTTGTGGGGCGCCGCGAGGGGTTTTCTTTGTTGGCTGTAATGGTCTGCCTCTTTCGGTCCGTAGTACATGGCTTGCTGATGCTCGATCTCTTGCATTTGCACCTGCCTTTCAAACAGCCGGCACCACTCGGTCGGAAATCTTGGACGTCCTTGCTCACCTCCGAAGGGCTCCGGCGGCTGAAGCAAAACGCGCATGCGGCTGCGGGAGATCGTCCGCAGGATGTGTGTTGTGCGCCAATGCGATATACACAATGATTACTGGTGTTTAGATTGTGGGTTGCACGCCTACCCTGATCGAAAGCGGACACCTAGAAGCAGACATGCAGCGCCTGCGGTCAATACCAAAGCGGCACGATTGCCTTTTGTCGGCAATTACTGCGTCGAGACTCCCTTGCTTCCGGAGGTCCTTTGTTCAGCCTCTGGCCGAGGTTGGACGGGTCCGGCCCGTCCCTCAGGCGCTAGCTCAGGCCTTGACGAGACTTCAAGGAGGATGGTGGTACCTATGTAGGCTGCGAAGCGCATGTATCATCAGGCGCTCTACAGCCACAGAATCGCCCGAGGAATGTTTGCTTCGCGGGGTTTGCCTGGCGTGACCGTGCGCGCAACAGGAGCCCGGGCACGGTAAAAAAGAAGATCTGGATGCGATATCGGTAGCGCTCTAGGCTGGGCGTGCCTTCAGGATGTATTGGTTTCATGCAGAGCAATACCGGAGGGGTGGCACAGAGAGATGCAGTGAGCGGATTACGGGCGGGCGCAAGGCGCTCTGAGCGAATAGATCCGGAAGTGGTGGTGTGAAAGGAAGGGCGCTGGAGCGATCACGATCGCGCGGCGCACAACTTTCCACGGCACATGGGATATTCCGAGAGAATCTTGGCCCTCCTCCTCGGGTAGCTTACGCGCGCATTCCGTCAATCATACATCTCCATCCATCACCACTGCGAGTTGCTAGGCGGGAGAGCACGTTTAGCGCCGGAAAAGGCACGTGAGCAGCATCGCGACCCCGGAACTTCGGCTTCAGCGCTCTTGGTGCGTCATGGCTTCACAATGAAGTTAGGCGACGGATGGCTAGGGCTCAAATTGGAACCCCCGCCAGATTCCTCGGCGAGGGCTACCGCGTAGATGACGATGGCATAGCCGGGTTTGGCGGGCCTCATTGTTGCAGCGCGCTGGCGTTAAAAGCATTGGTCCTCTGACGCGATATAAGACACCACCCCCCCTCCCCCAGGCACACCTCGCAACCCCGATCGTCTTGGTCGACCTGCTCCTCTTATTTAACTTTGATTATGGTCCCATAGCTGCAGGGAACCGCTCACGTCTCTTTGACTCCACCATCGACATTATCCCGCCGCCGCACGTTACGCATCGATAGTCCAAAGATCTGCCCTCCCAGGAACGGACATCAGTCGCTTCCCCAGCGCATACAAACAGGGACAGGGTCCACTTCCTTGCGTCCTCCAGTGACGGTAGCACGACGGCACACTCTCGGCGGACGATCAACGGTTTGCGCTTCCCCATCAGTCAATCGACCTGCGCTTCAGGCCGTCTTTCACGAGCTCCCGCTGCTAGGTATATTAGACCCTGCCTGGCACCTGCGTTGGCATCCTACGCGGTGCTCTTCCCCTTCATAACTCTCGTCGAGTTGTGGAAAAAAAATCGCCAAGTTCGTGAAGCCGTTTCGGTTTCCGGAAGTCTTCAAACGGGCCCACCACAACGTCATAGTCAGGCCGACTTCGCCTCGCCCGACTCATATTCCGCTCCGCTCCCAACCTCAGCATCGGCCCATGTCACCTCGCTCCGACCGCAACATGCCTCCGCCACTCTCTCCTAGGATGGGCGTGGAATCACTCGCCATTCCGTCGCAAGCTCGACGCCGACCGCCTGTCCACGCTCGCCAATCCTCGTCCGGCAGTGCTGCCAACTTGAGGCTGCCGTCGCTGCCACGCTTCCACCCTGCCAACTTTGCATCGTCTCAAGGTTCCAGCGTCGCAGGCACTCCAGTGACGGGACCAAACTCGCCGCAGCCTCCTCTCTCGCCAAGGACCCACCAAAAGCAGTACTCGGAGGTCCAGCGCCAGATGTATCTTTATCAGCAACAGCTTGTCACCAACGCTGCTCGTCAGGCACGCGTGCCTGCTGCAAAGCCTACAAGCCCTCGCCTGGACCCTCTCGACAGCCCTGGACCCGTTACCCCGATGGAGCTTGAAGGTACTGACGGCTATCTCACCGCTGGCGTCGCGGCCAACGACGCGGCTTCCCACGTCGACAAGCTCATCCGCGAGGAAGCTCGTCGCCGGGGGGACATTTCACCAGGAAGAACAACTGCTATCGGCGGGAGATGACTACATGACAATAAGTCTTCGCAATCGCAACCACCTAAGACTGCCCGGAGGAAATGACAAGGTCCACTAAATTGCTTGATCAAAAATCGTTTCGGCACGGTGTTATTATATCCCTGGGACAGAGCATCATCGGCGTTCTATATCCCCATACCCCCTCAGAAGCACGTAGAATCGGCGGCGATCAGAAAAAAAGCCATTTCACTATTCTCTTTCGATTCATCTCCTTTTATTTGCTCCTTAGAGGAGGAGGAGGAGGAGGAGGAGGAGGAGTAATGGGTCGCAGGTCAAGCGCACCGTTGGTGCAGTACGAGCATGGCACTGAGTGTCACGGAGCGTTTTTCTAATGTGTCTTTCGTTCGTTGCCACAACATCCAAGTGCTGGACGTGTGGTTGTCATCCCTTCGCTTCATCGATACCACTGTTTACGTCTTTCCCGTCTGTTCACAGCTGGGTACCCAGCGCTCCGCCTGTCGGCGTTGAGCAGGACAGATGAGTGGCCCTCTATGTATTCAATTCATTAATTCGACTTATCCGTACCATGCTTAGGTATCACTCTGTGGGCTCGCGTGCTCTAAAATAGGCCCTCCGCTATACTTGGGGTCGCGGTGTTTCAGGGTTATCGATACTTGACGCTGTGTGACTTGAGAATGCCGCAATATCCGCTCTACACTCCCCTCACACTCCCTTCTACCACCAGATCCCTCACGTCTCCTATCCATCTTCGCGCCCTCGAAACAACAAGCCTACCGACCATTCCTTTTCCACATCAATTAATCATCACCACCCGTCCCCTCACTCCCAAAAGCCCCACAGCCCTCCCATAACACCCACAAAAGATCAACACGAATACTCGCCCGCCTCGAAACCCGCCAAGACCTTCAAACTCGCACGGGCGCTTGCCGCGCCCCATTCCACACGCTGATCTTCATAGCGAAACTCACATTAAGAAACCAAGCATGTCCATACAACGGTGTTTACTCGGACCCGCGTAGCAAGGGTGGCGCGACACTTGGCGTATTGCGTATGTGCAGCGAGGATCAACTGCTCATCCATGGGTGTCGTGGAGTGTGTGGAGCACAGATAAGCGTGCAGATGCGGTGCGTATTTCGGTGTCGCAGAATGTGTCACTGCATACAATAGTTCTAATTATTTTTGGGTGGAAAGGACGGCGCGAGCATGCGAGGTTTGTGGTACTGGCACATGCTTGAACCGTTACGTTCATGACTTTTAATTTTTTGGAGGAGGTTTTTCGGCTGGTTGCAGTGGTGATCTAATTAGCGACGGAGCTTGGGCCGTGGTGGAAGGAGACTATACCGATATGGGTGTAAGATGATGCTTATCGAATGGAAAATGTGCCGGGGGGGGGGGACACCTCGACGCTGAGGTAGCTTCTTTGGGTGGCGTATGCAGAGCTTCACAGATATTGTACTGTAATTTGGCTGCTGGGTCGATGTTTCATCGAACGGCGCCGGCTTGCGGAAAGGCCTCATTGGTGGGACAGGGGACGGTGGGACAGGGGATGGTGGGACAGGGGATACTCTGGTGCGTTGTCTTCGAGCTTTCTCCACACCGTTTACCAGCAAGCCTTTTAGCATCAGCCGTCGCTTCCAATACGTCACCACTCCTCCCTTCCAACCGTCAGCATCAAGGTTTAGCGTTCCGCCATCCCTGAACCTAACACACGAGACGATTATCTTGTCCATTTCGTTTCAAGATTGTGAATATCTTTTCACATGTCACTCGCTGATTCGTCGATGGCAGGTGATTTTCATCAAAAAGTTTTTCGGATGCCGGAGGGTTGGCTAATACCGAATGGATTTCCGGCCTGGGAAAAGCATGGCTGGAAGGAAGCCGGCTGTCTATGCGGTTAATCCTCTCAGCGAATGCATCATGTAGTCATCAACGGCTTCGAACGATGTTACTCGTCGTCAGTGTTTGAAGAATGAAAGCCCGTGCTTTAGCACCCAGCTTCCAAGCACGCCCGCTCCTCGGGACATTGAAAAATCTCATCTCGGGGCTTGGGTCCACCGAAACTGACGTCGTAAAGTGCACCCCACAGTGCGCCCCGCAAACCTTTTTGGTTACGCTGGAAGTGCCGACATGCAGCATGTTAGGGGAACGGAAAACGCTTGCAGACAGTCATATGACACGATACTAAACTGTCGTCATCTTGCTGTAAACACGAAGTAGAAGGTGGGTTCGCTTTAGTTCCATGGTCGGCTTGTCACCCGGTGCTATGTAGATGAGTGCAGTTGGACATCGTAGGTTGGTACTACCGACTCACCCGCCCCCCCACCTCGCCTCTTTCACGACTTCAGAATTCGCTTCGCCGGCTACTCGCCTGCACGGAACATAAAAACTCTGTCCAGGTAATGAAAATGTTTCGCACGCACGCACGCACGCACGCACGGCGAGCGCGCTACCCCACCGAAATTGTGTTCGTTCGATATACTACGTCATAGCGTTAGTTTACCCGAGGTTTGACTAGCGCGGTATGTCTTGGGCTTGAACAAGGCACGGGAATCGCTAGGCTCGCAAGGACTTGGGATGCTCGTCTCTCTAATTATGTTCTAGTTGTGAGAGGATGTGGCCTTGGAAAGGGCATTCTGAGGTTGCGATGTTGGATTCTGAGGACCCCCATTACTGCAACACCTTATCAACCCCCGCATCCGTATACCCCGTATTAGTGATCAGCCTCGTATTTTCCATTGCCTGGGCTTCCTACCTATCCATCCCATCCGCTTAACTTTGGAAGACGAAACACATCGCTCTCTAAAGGCATATTTAGTATAGATTTGCATAGTGGAAGTCTTTTCTGTAAAGTCCGCACAAAACACAGTAAATGTGCTACACCCACACCTTATACGCGATAATAGAGCTGTAGAGCTGTACACAGTCCTGTCGATCGCGAGATACCGACGAGGTGATGTTTCGAACATCGGACATTGAGTTCTAAAGACCTATTTGATTTAGATTTGTATAGTGGGAGTCTCTTTAGAAGGTCCGTACGAAACACAGTAGGAGTTTGTACACAGTAGAGGTGCTATACCCACACCTTATACACGATAATAGAGCTGTAGAGCT
>JASJFT010000018.1:265878-379304 GCA_030770425.1 Darksidea phi | reverse complement strand
TAATAAATCGATAATTAAAATTATCCGTATTATATTAATAAACTGTCAAGTTAATAATAAATAAGGCCCCCCCCCCCCCCCCCCCCCCCACACACACACACACACACACACACCCCAAAAAAAATCATCTCCCCTAACGTGCTTGAATGCCTCACTGCCCATTAGCATTCTGATAGCACGGAAACCAACACGTCGTTTCCTCCGTACCCGCCGTGCTCCCAGGCACAACCTTGCAATACCGCAACGGCTTGCGATTGGGATCAGATGGGGGATTGGTCCACGGGCCCCTTCCGTTCCCGCTCGTCTCGCTGTCCCAGGCAAAGAAGTTGACGTTCAAATTCGCCTGTCCAGGCGCATACTCGAACTCGATCTTTGTACCTAATGCGCCGGTCCGCTTGATCTGCAGATCAACGGGCAGGCCTCGGAGGAGACAGGTATCGCCGTCGTTGGCGAGCGTGCAGCCAGTGGTTGTTTGCACGTTGTTGTTTTGCCAGTCATCGAGGACGACATCCCTGATGTCTGTGTCGCTGGTGCGGAGGAATTTGACGCCGCATTGGTACAGATTGGCGTAGGCCGTGTTCTGGAGCGCGTACTTGTTGTCGTCTCCGTCGTGATTGTAGTCGGCGCTGATTTTGCCACGTCTGACGGGCTTGGCTGTCATGCCGAATTGCATGCCGTCGCTACCGCAATTGGTTGTCCCCGTCCCGAGGCAGAATTTCACTTTGCTTTGGTCGGCTGTGCCGATGTTGGAGAGGAAGTCAACGCGGAAGAAGTCGTCTCTGTTCATGACGCCAGCGGGTCTCCCGGGGTACGGACCGCCCTGGTTGTATATATAATTCCGCAGCTTAGCGCCAAGAGAGCCGTTTTCGGGTCCTGGCATGCATCGCAGGCTGTTCTTGTATGTCTTGGATGCAAAGTCGGGTTGTTGGTGAAGCGCTGGCGGCCATTCATCGCACTGCCAATCAGTTGCCGTTGGGTTGCTGAATTTCTGGCTGAAGGGAAAGTTGGCGCAGACACTGCCGGAAAACGGAATGTTGACATTGCAGCCGGATTCGACGCGGTTGCGGCTGTCTTCGCCATTGTTACCGTTCGGGCCGATGTATACAAGCTTGTTGGCATCGGGGTCGGCTCGTGCCTGGCATCTGATGTAGTAGCATGCATTGTTGCACGCGCTTTCCGAGTTTCGGCAATCTACTTCGAATGTTCCGAAATCGGTTGGAGCGCGCTTATGAAACATGCGCTCTGCTCTGCCCGGGGCGTAGTAGTTTCCCAAGCTGGCATCTTCTGCTAAGCTGAAAGAGGCTTGTAGGAGGAAGGCGGAAGCGATAACGTTACGCATGTTTACTGGACCCATGTTGGTGAAGCAGCAGTGATAAAACAGCTTCGAAGGAAAAGATAGAAGACGAGAGTAAAAGAATAGAAAGTGTTGCGAATGTTTGCTCTAAAACATTAATGAGACTCCCATGAGGTTCTTTATACTCAACACCGTGGAGCCTTACGGGTCGAATGACCATACTAGTTCAGGCCACCGATGCCTCGTCTCAGAAAGCATGGCAGTGTACGTGATCGAATTAAACCAACCGAAACTAGGGTAGACAGAGGCTATTCTGAGATGAGAGGGATGAAGACTGGTGCAGCACAAAGCGAATCAGAAGCAGAGTATGCCATGGCGGCCAGTTCAGCGGGAGGTACAAACCATAAGATGCTGGCCGCAGTCATTCGGACACTGTCGGGGGCCGAAAGAAGCCATGGGGATTTGTAGGAAAGGCATCCCGTGGAATGCCTTTCGTGCTGCGGCCGACCTAGAGGACGTAAGCAAAGCGCAGGCCTTGTGTCAGATAAGGGAGGTTTAAGATTTCGGTGTAACTGTGGCACCGAGTAGCTCGTGCCTTCTACGGGGAGAACGCCTGGTCAATACGAGTAGGCAGACATACGCTGCTCAGGCCGACCCTACATTTGGGTTGTTGCCGTGAGTTGATTGACATCTTTTGCGCGAAGACGAAGATGCACCTTGGCTATTCCTTCAGAGATTGTAAGCAGTTGCTCAAAAGAAGAGAACGAAGCATTTGTGGGCCAGATTCGTGGTGAACGGGATGGATGCCCGACGATCTCCCGCGGCCTGCATGAACCAGCCTAATTCGGGTACGCAATCAGCCCCAGAAGGCTTGCTGAGGTCTGTGACATGCTAAATCCTTTCGCTTCCATGGGTGTGGTTGATGCTTGAAGAAGCAAAAGATGAGGGGTGGAGGCGGCTTACCGACGGCTGCTAAATTACGTCATGTTTCAAACATCGAACATAGCCTTCGTCCCTCAAATTTTGTGCGATCATTCGAGTAAAGATGGCTATTCATAGTACCAATCGACGTCAACGGTTACACAAGTGGAGTATAAGTGAGCGAGCATAGTTCCCTTCGACGATATCTTCCGCATCACCCAAAAATATGTCTTTGCAATCACCATTCGCACTTTTCGTAACTGCAAAGAATATCGATGCCCAAGTACGAAGTCAGCTATCCACTATAAAGTTTTCTAGGCTGACACGCACAGTACATCGATAATAGCCTGAGGCGCGCCTGGGAAGGCAACTACAAGGGTGGCTGGCAGCTCTGGCTCGCCACCGACTCCTACTCGGACGTCCCAAAGAACCGAAACGACAACGAGCTCCCCACCGGAACGGAGCCACCCATCTCATTAACCTTTACCTCTCCCTGGGTTGGCAAGTCTCTCGAGGACTGCGCGAAATGGCTGCAGCAAGCGCCCGAAGACGCTGCCGTTCACAAAGACTACTTCACCGTTATGAATGAATTCTCCAAAGACGATGACACAGTTTTGGTCTGCCGGGTGAAGAATAGGGACGGGGAGAAGATTGAGCTGGAATACTTTCCGCAGCCGACGGATCAGATTGTGATGGAGATGGCGACAAATGGGGGAATGAAGTTTGACGAGAAGGCACAGAATTATCAGCGGTCGAGGATGAATGATGGAAAGCCTGATAGAAGCAAGGCAGGCCCGTATCAGTAGATATAAGCACGTAAACATCCAACCCCTATGTACCAGTTCAACATCAACGAAAGGATCAGGCCGAAACACAGTATATGCAGTGTAGGAATGGGGCGGGTACGATACATGACTAGAGTAACCTTGGAGCCTTATGGTATATACCTATAATCAGAGCCGTACTTCCCTACTCGTCATCGACGCACCGTGATGGTTGTAGAAGTGTGATGCAGAGTGGTGTGCTGGTGGGGGCATGTAGACTTATGGCCCTACATTAAGAAGTATCGTAGAACGCAGAGATTGGAAGACGGGTAGGATGAGATGCCTAACTATGTTGTCAAGTTGATAAGCCAGACTAAGGCGTTCAAATATACAAGTTCTAGCTTGACCACAAAGGTATAGTATTATTATTCTATAGGGTCGAGGATTTGGATGAGACTGTCATGCAGGTTCGCAACTCCAGCAACCGATCAGTCAGAATGCCGTGCGTTCTTCCAGGTTTGCTCAATCATTTTTTCCACCGTCAAAACCTCCAACTCCGAAAATCTCTCATTCAGTCTGTATCCTTTCTCATCCGATACCAAGATGTACCCTTTCACAGTCATCAGTCCGAATACCACCGAGAGTTTCATAAGCCATTCCTGGGACGCCATCTCATCGCTCAACGGCGTTACTTCACCCTTGTCCAGCTTCTCCACACTGTCGTACGAGACCTTGAACTTCCTCTCCGTAGCATTCTCAGCCCACCTCAATATCTGGTTGAAGGTAACATCCTGCCCAACCACGGCGCACTGTTCAGGCCATTCGTCTTCATCTAGCAGCCTCACAATGAACTTTGCCACGTCCCGTGTGTACGTCATTGACAGCTTCTCGTTCCCCGTGCCGGGGATAGCTGCAACCCCGTGCTCGACATCCATAGCCCATTTGAAGGGAGCCATCACTGTATCGATGTGAGGCATACCCCAGTAATCCATGAGGAAACCAACAGCAATCCTTGTATACTGTAGTTTCGTCTTGGCCAGCGCCTTCGCATTTTCGATCCAGAAGTTCGCGTACGGGTCTAACTTGGCAACTTCCTCGTCCACCTTACCCCCGAATTCGCTAGGGATGAAGCGCTTCGTGACGGCGGACTTCTCGGCTGCCGCGATGAGGTTTAGTTGGGCGGTAGAGCCAGACTCGCTAATCATCGTGATGGCTGACACAACAGTGTCGATGTTTTGGGTTTCCAAGAAGCTGGTCATGGCGGGTATGTCGGCGTAGTCGATTTTGGCGTATGTGACATTTGGCAGATCAGATTGTTGTTCCTGGGCTCGTTAGCTGTACATCATGTAGGTACGTATCCGAGTAACATACACTTCGGCTTAGTACAATGGTATGGTGCTTCGTCTTTGACAACGCTTCGACAATCGTCCTCCCTACTCCTCCGCCTGCACCTCCAGCGACAGCAATTCGGGCCATATGGGTCAATAATTAAAAACGAGATTGTGGAGCTCTATCAATGATATCGCGGTCGTGATGTGAGATGGATATCTTATGGCTATTACTTTCCTTCGAGGTGTTTTATATATGCTGGTACCTACATCTTTTTAGCCCGGATTCGTCCACAGTTTGCAAAATTTGTCAGCTAAAGGGGACTGATTACTTGCACAAGGGGGTTGGTTATTCATGAACGGACTTGCTGTGGGTCCCGTGCAGAGGTCATAGAAACTCATAGAGGTAGTTTTGATTACAGTGTATTTTATATACAAATTTGACAACCCAGATGCAGTACGGTGTATAACCCCCTCAGCCTCAATTACAGCGCCTGCTCGTTCTTGATGAGTCGCTGTTTAGGGTAGGTAACTACAGGTAGCCAGCGCGATTCTTGATTATAATACAAATAACTATGGGCTTATAGAATATTCGAGTACCTTCGGGGTCAGTGCGCGCCGGGGACGGACAGTGAGTCCGTTCATGCTGCCTCATTGTTTGATTACTTTGCGGAGTGTGCGGACTCCGCGAATTGCGAAAGCCAAGATTGCGGGGCGGACGCGGCGCTTTAGTCCACCATTGCTATCACAAGGCCAAGACGCCAACTTCTAGGCAGGTAAAAGGCGCTTCGAGCTGAGCCAGGTGCGCTCTAAGCCAAGCACTCACCCGCTTATGCACTGCGTTACCCGAGACCTTGCCAATGGCCCGAAATGACGCTGTTGATTAGTGGCACTTCTAAATCTGGGGAGTTAGTCGGATCATGATGGCGTCACTAGTGAGTCGGGAATCAGCCGCTGTTAATGCTGGAGGGGAGAATATGCTGGTTGTAGGTATTGCTTCGGGTGAGAATGACGGCATATCTGATCATGAGGTGGTGAGCCGGTCACTGAGTGCCTTGAAGTCCGCTGGCGTGTTAACGACGCCAATATCACCCGACTGAACAAAGTAATCCGTAACAAGCAAGTTCTAATCTGGCGAAATCTTCGCATAGTGAGGGCGGATAATGCCTTGATTCGCGCTGGGATCATCGAGTCGCTTGACGGCGTTGAGGTTGGAGATGTCAATGGCTGCGACGTAGTTGTGAAGGGTGAGTGAATTAGGCGAAACTCGCCATCGTCGGCGATATCGCTGTAGATGGCGAGATTGTTGCGGGCGCGTCGACCAAGATCGAAGGAGACCTCAGCGACACCGCGCTTGCCGCCTTGGCCGGTGCGGAAGGGGTAGATGATCCAGACCTGGCCGAGGCCGACAGCGGTTGCGAGCGCGGCAGATTCAGAGTCCCCAGGGATGGATCTGGCGTCTTAAAAACCAACACCTTTAGGGATAGTAATTATAGAGATAGTCTTGCGCAAGTCAAGTTCTCAGAGGTGGAGGGTGTTTGCTTTTTAGATACCGGCGGCAGAGGCGGGCTTGAGAATCGTGACGGGAACGACGAAGTCAGATGTTGGAATGATTTTCTTGTTCCAGTCGATGCTGAGGTCATGAGGATTGGCTCGCAGCCAAACGTTCTAGACGACTTGGTGACTTTCCCATCACTTCCTCCGTCTTTGCCAATGAATTGCTCGCCGAGGATGTTGAGGGTGAATGAACCGTCTTCGGGCCACTCGTGGATGATGTTGAGTTAGCATCGGTTTCGACAGGTCGGCCTAGGGAGGTACTGCGGTGGGCTCTCAAGTGGAGGAGTCGGGATTTGCAAGATAGAGAGAGGAGCGTTGGTAGATAGTGGCTCCGTAACGCCGAGAATAGAAGGGATAAGCGGGGCCAGCGAGAGCGCACTGGCCGAACTAGCTAGCACAGCAGACCAGAGGGCTCTTAAGAGCATTAAACGAGAAGAGTAGGGTTGTAAAGTTCTGAGAGGCTTTGCGCAAATGCTGAGCTTGTTGCTATCCTCAAGCAGGACCGTTACACCCCCTACCTTCAGGTTCCTTCTCCCATCTACAAGTCGAACTTTCCGCTCCATCCTCTTCCACTGGACATCTTCATGTCTGGCTTCACTGGCGCCGATGGTATTATCAAGCCCTGGGTTGACGATGAATATTACTTCGTCCCGGAACCGTCGAATGGACCGTCAGGAGCAGGGACGCTATCGTTCCATATCGCCGACCTGGACCAGTACCATTGGACCGTTATCAGGAAATAATACCGTCCAAGGCGGAAAGAAGCTGCACGATGAGCTCTTCAAGTGGGTGGAGATCGTCGGAGTGCATGTCTCTGCATGGAACTAGGGCAAAACTAGAGTTGGAAAGCGTCTCGTGATACAAACGTAGCAGGTAGCAATTACCAAGGTTTTCTGTATTCGGTCTACTGGTGTGGGAAAGGAGATCTGGCCACAGGAATTCCCGCTCTGTAGGCAACCATGGTGGCTCTCAGGCGGATGTGAGGCTCGCCATGGGCTTTTCCCCTGAAGTTGTGGCTCTGCGGCTGTAAGTACTCCACCGACGGGCGTGTGACTTATTTCCGGCAGATTGCCGAGCGTAGTTCAATGTAGATTGTCCCGTCCCGGCACGGGATGTGAGTACTACTGCTGGTCATAGCCGACGCTACAAAAAATGCCTCTTTCTCTTTGAAATGCGCGAAATGACTCCACTAATTTGATGATAGTCAATTGAGATGATTCTATGACGACAGAGATTTTGATAAAACCGGGTAATTCGCGTAAGGTTTAAACCACCTGGACGCTCGCTGACACACAAATGAGACAACCTTCAACATTGGTGACTGGATCGCGAAGATGCCAAAATCTATCTTAGCGAAAAACTTTGGCCTTCCTGAATCGGTCTTTGAAAAGGTCCTATCACCAAATCCATACATAGTGAAAGGCCCCGTCAGCAAATCCAAGGCCACTAACGGCAATGGTCCGCTCATTGGCAATAGCCCTTACGTGTATCACCTTCCAGCACGAGCCGGAGAAGGTTCCAGGTGGTGGAGGTTACTTCTACGAGATCGAGTCAGCCAACTTCCCCACCTCGAAAACGATTGCGGCTACTTTCGTTGTGCCTGAGCCGAAGGGTCCGCGGGAGCTGCATTGGCACCCTACGGTAGGGCGAGCGGAATGGACATTGTACCGAAGATTAGCTGACTTCTCATAGGCCGTAGAATGGCTATATGTCTACCGAGACGAAGGTCTTGCAACGGTTTTCGTGGGGCAAGGGAATTTTCAGAGCTTTAATTTCGCTGCCGGTGATACTGTCATATTCCCCGACAACAGTGGTGCGTTGCTTCATGATCTTCCTTGCCAGGGATGTACTAATAACTGTAGGCCACTATCTCGAGAACATGTCCGAGACGCGAAATCTCGCTTGGATCGAGCTTTACAAGAGCGAGTGTGTTGCGGCGAAATTGGTGGCCTCCGTTTTGAAGATTCCCATAGACTGTGGTAGAGAAATTGAAGAAAGAGAAGCAGGTACTGATCGAGGGCAATTGAGAGGTGTTACGTGCTACAAGTCCAAAGGAAGCATCCATGTAATAGCTGTGGTGTGTGTAATCGATTTTCGAGTATAATTGTAATCATAATACATATTCCCAGGTCCTCAGACTCCATCTCCGCAATGTCAGAGTGTTTGCGATAGCAAAAAGGGTTGTAAGAGCCTTACTAGGGGATCATGTCAGGCAGGGCTAGCAGTGAAAACTGTGCTTGTCGTTGCTTTCCTCGCACCATTAAAAGCTCTGTTCCTCGATAAGTACTGTGCGCGCGCTTTTAATAACGTTAAGATCTGGTGAAGCCATGAATCACGTTAGGATCAGCTGAAACAGCGCCAAGATAAGCGAACTCCTATAAACCGGGACATGATTGCCCGGCGTGTCCAGTAACATTACGCTTACCTCATCAATCTTTTCTTTTTTGGGTGTAAGGCGTGCAAGGCGTCCAGGAGTCTGACAAGGGTCTTGCGGGATTTTGCTGGGACTGTGTTGCTCATAGCCAATTGATATCTGACGATCTGCAATGTATGCGCTACGGGCCCTAACTATAGCAGGGTTATGAACCACGAATAATATTTAGGGAAATTAATTACCCAGTACTCACCGTTCGTCACTCAATGGGTGTAGGGAGTGGCGCAGCAGTTCTCCTTTCACTTCGCCGTTCTCTTCGTCGCGCGCAGTATGACACTCACCGTCCACCTCAGTGTTCCGCCATCATGTTGACCCGCAGTAGTTTCTTGACCAACAAACGATTCCTAAAGGTCTCCGCGGTGGTTGTATTCGCTTCTTTCATCGCCTTCTACACCCTCCCCATCCTGCCCTTCAGGTCTTACAACAGCACCGCCATCACACCCAGCGACATCTCCTACTTATCATCACACGAGCAGCTCTCGTCTTCCGAACGCGATGCGCTCTGTTCTGCGCATGGCGTTCCTTCCTACGTCCCACGCCTCACCCACGCGCACGACCGGCGGAAAGTCTACGATCTCTTCATGTTGAACACCGAGCTCGACTGGCTTGAGATCCGGCTGCACGAGCTTGCCTCACAAGTTGACTACTTTGTCATTCTAGAGGCACCCACGACCTTCACGGGCCTGCCGAAGCAGATGTTTTTCCAGGACAACAAGGACAAATTTCAAGAGTTTGAAGGGAAGATCATACACCATGTGCTGGAGCCTCCGGAAAAGGGGCATCCGGGCCACGTTGAGAATGGCACTCTCGTCCAGGGAACGCCGGAATACGAGGCTCATGCATGGACCATGGAGCGGTTTCAGCGAAACGCAATGTTCTCGCAGGTCCTGCCCTTCCTAACCGGCGAGGCTGCCCCTAACGAAGACGATGTCATTATCGTGTCCGATATCGACGAGATTCCCCGACCAGCCACCGTACAACTGCTCCGCGAATGCCACTTCGGCCGCCTCACGACGTTGCGAAGCAGATTTTACTACTACAGCTTCCAGTGGCTACACCGCGGAAAGGAGTGGGCGCATCCGCAAGCAACAACGTACCACGGCAAGACCGGGACACTCCTTCCAGCCAGTCTTCGCGAGCTCGACGGCTCTCTTTTGTCTATTCCTAGTTCGGAAAAACAGACGATCTGGAACAGTAGTTGGCATTGCTCATCCTGCTTCGCGACCCTGGCCGAAATGCTGGGCAAGATGAAGAGCTTCAGCCACACGAATCTTAATGCGGAGAAGTTTAGGGATAAAGAGAGAATTGTGGAGCACATAAAGAACGGGAAAGATTTGTGGGATAGGTGGTTCCAGTGGTATGCGAGGGTCGAGGACAACCAGGACATCCCACGGTACTTGATGGAGCAGTCGAAGAAAGGCAGATTTGGGTACATGATCGATAGAGACGGGGAGGGGGCTGGGTTTGTAGATTATGTTAGCGAGCGAGCGTAGGATACTGCCCGTATAAACAAGAAATAGAGGGGCTCGTCATTGAGACTGTGTTTGCTCGGCGGATTCTCGGGTGAACCGATTGATAAGCGGAGTTAGGTCGGAGGGCACATCAATCGGTAAGCCATTATGTGCAGTGCTTCGTAATGCGACTTGACAAACTAAAGCATCACAGGGCTGTGGTCGTATTATAAGAGCGCGAAGTCATGCTCGGGAGAATCAACACTCCAGATCCATTACCATCCAGTATTCAGTAAACCTCGCGACATCCTACAAGCACCAACGGCCATAGGACGATGAAGGCCCTTGTTCTCGACGCAGAAGCGCGGACTGCCGATCTTTGCGAGATCTCCAAGCCCTCGCCGGGCGCAGGAGAAGTTCTCGTGCGAGTCGAAGCGATCTCGCTCAACCCTATTGACCGCCTGTACGTTGAGCATCCTCTCGCAAAGTCTGGACGAACAATTGGCTCCGACTTCGCAGGCAAGATCGCTTCACTTGGACCAAGCGTTCCGCATGCTGGGAACCTCACGGTTGGTGATCGTGTGGCAGGGTTCTTGCAAGGCGCATGCAGCGTAAACAACCGACCGGGTGCCTTTACCGAGTATCTCGTTATTCCGTGGGATCTAGTTTGGAAAGTACCGGAGAACGTGAAGTTGGAGGAAGCGGCAGGTGTAAGCCTGGTGGCTTTAACCGCTGCTCAAGGAATATGGTACCGACTGGGACTCGAAGCTCCGTTTGCGTACGATGAAGAGAAGGTCATTGAAGAACACCCAGAGTGGGCTAGCAACCGAGCGGCAAGTCAAAGCGACCCAGAAACGATCAACTTTTTCATTTACGGTGCATCCACATCGGTCGGTTTACATGCAGCGCAGATGGTCCGACTTAGCGCAAAAGCAAACGGAAAGAAGGTCAGGCTGCTCGGCGCAGCAAGCAAAGCCCGGTGGAATATGCTCAGGTCAGAACCATATGCGTATGACTTTCTTGTTGACTATCACGAGAATGATTGGCCTGAGCAGATCCGCAAATTTTCGGATGGCGAAGGCATGCAATATGCGTACGATTGCATCTCGGAGGGCGATTCAGTTGCGATGGTATCGTGGACTTTATCCAGCAACGGAAGGTGCGCAATCGTGCGGTCGCGGGCAGGCGGCGCCTGGAAAGCGGACCACCTCCCTGTGGAGCCCATATACGGGGCTGTATGGGAGGGACTGGGCGAAGAAGTTCAATACCAAGGCTTTACTATCAAGAAGTCGCCGGTAGCAAGAGCATTCGCTGTCAAGTTCTACAGATGGCTCAGCGAGGCTGCGGGATCGCGATTGATCCCGGTTCCGATCAGATTGATGCCGGGAGGGCTGGAGAAGGTTGTAGAAGATGGCTTGAGACTGCTTGGACCAGGGAGTATGGGGGAAAGACAGGTCAAGAAGCCAGAGGAGTGGATGAGACCAGTGAGTGCCGAGAAGCTTGTGTACAAACTCTGAAACACGAGAAACTATGATGTGGAGGTATTTGAGAGATAATCCATATCTAAATCGAATTGTCGTCACAACACGCTTCTGTTGGGGCTATGAACTCGATAACGCAGACTTTTCTGTACCGGTTCGGTAAAGCTGACGACGTGGCAGTGTTAATAAGATCTTCACGGTGATGGTGCAGCTCTGGCGCTTGACGCAGCTTGAAGGGAAGGGAAGGGAAGGGAGACTTGACGGAGTGAGTGGAGCCGAAACGCGTGCGACCCGACAGCTGCGATTGGCTAATAAGCGATCGGCAGTGCGGCTCCTTTCCTATTGTTGCGTACCCTCACACCTCACACCTCACTACGACTTCCCGGCACGGAATGGCTTGGACAAACGCCTCAAACCACGGGATCTCCATTTGATCGCATCATTTCGAATCACATGTTGTCTCAAGCGAGATGTTTGCGCTCGTCATTCAGCAGTTACTTCCAGGGAGATGCATGGGTGCGGCATGCAAGGTGCAAACGGAAGTCCTGTCCATGCCACACCCGCCTCATGACACAACGGCTGATTTCTCGCTTGCTCGGCCATGCAGCATCTTCAAAACTTGCCTGAGGCCTTAGTAGGCTTCTCTTCCTCCATCCATTGGTCCCTCACTTCTGGACTTAATATGCCTCTTGCCCTGCAGAACCGAGAAAACAGAGACTGCCCTCACGGAGGAACATTATATGCCTGTTCCGTACCCCAATTTAGGGGCTGCTGTTTAGTAGATGCCTGCCGTCATAGTGGGTGTCCACCGGACCAGATACCCACACCTCGGACATCTGGTACGTCTCGACTGGTCCCCCAAATGGTGCGAGTCGTCGTAATTCCCGAATTGTGCTTCACGCATGCATGCATGCAGATCACCCAAACGCGAAAGCGCTTGATGATCGGCGCAGACATATACAAGGTCTCATCCAGTCGTTAGGCGCTCGTGGAAGCTCTTCCTTCTCATCCTTAAAAAGCAATGAATGCACCGTGGTCCTCACAACAAAGGCTAAACTCCTTTCTAGTATCAATCACGAATGGACGGCCGACGTCGACGGTAAATACGGCTGATTCTACACCAACTTCCTCGTCATCGATAGACACGATCGAGTCAGTTTCGTTGGGACAGACCGTCACTCTGACTGTGACTCACAACGCGACACAAAGCTCGCAGCCTACTACGGATGCATCTCTCGCAACAGGACGCTCCGGCGGCAGTAGTAAACCTGTGGGTGCAATAGCTGGAGGAACAGTGGGTGGCGTAGCCCTTCTAGCGTCCGCGGTATTCCTACTCTTTTTCCTTCGACGAAGGAAGCGCACAAAAGAGCAAGAACAACGGCGAGCGACACTCCCCCCTCCGTATCCGGGACAGGACATGTCCGAACAGCTCACTGGTGAGTCGAAAACGCCATCGTTTCGTACTACAGCTGAGTGCCGCACAGGTACCACCACCACATTCCATTCCGAAACAAAGATCGTCACCACTGGCAACCACGATCCATCGCCCGATCCAGTGCCGCAACTCGATAGTATTGCGGTCGTACCAACGAGCGAGGCAAATGTCGACGCTCTTGGCAACATTCCTGAGCTCCCAGCCACCGAAAGAAGTTCCAACTCCTCCGCTTCGCCTCATTCGTCGTCGAAAGATCATCCAATCATATCTAAAGGAGAACAGCGGCGTCATGATTCCGATAATCACGTAATGAGCTGGGCACAGTTCAACTCCATGGGCACTCGAAATCCGACCTCGAGACTTTCGCAACCACATTTGGCGCCAGATGCCACTAGCTCCGTGTGGGGCACTATGAATGCTAAAAAGATCTAAGAAGAGTAGATACATCTGAGTTGCATACTCGAGGGAATAGCACCTGGGCAGTACTAGCTTTGGGAGGCTATCGGGACGAGCTAAGAACTATCCTAGGTAGGCAATGTACCCCATTTTTAGCTCTTTCAGTCCGTATCATTCAGTTTAACATGTATTAATGGCCCACCAATATCAATTTTGCTCTTGCCAACCCCCCACCTACAGTACCGTTTCGGAGTCTAGTTTCGTGTGCAGAATGACAAAAAGAGAAGAGATAGTACAAAAGAGACGGTAACAAACACCAGCGCATGTTTAATTCGCTGTACGCTGCTTAGATATAGCTGAGCAAATGGAAAGTCTTGCATTCTTTGCTATAGTCACCGGTAATTCCCTTAATCATGCTGTATACAGTGAATTTATTAGCACGAGTCCTGGGACCTGCATGTGATGCGACCTTTAAGCGAGTAGCTAGTGTCGAGCTAGCGCTAGCGCGGGGCTGCTTACCTAACCCCACAACCTGAGATTTTTGTAGCCGAACCCTCCTCCAAATTAAGAACAGCAACAACGAGAACCACCAACTCCAAGATGCCGCCAAAGTTCGACCCGAGCGAAGTCAAGGTCATCCACCTTAGGGCCACGGGCGGAGAAGTTGGCGCTAGTTCAGCGTTAGCCCCGAAGATTGGACCTCTCGGATTGAGCCCCAAGAAGGTCGGCGAGGATATTGCAAAAGCCACGGGCGACTGGGTCAGTCAAGCACCTTGATAGATAGTATGGTTACTTATATTTATCTAGAAAGGCCTCCGCGTAACTGTCAAGCTTACGATTCAAAATCGCCAAGCAGCAGTCTCAGTCGTTCCTTCCGCCTCCTCCCTCGTCATCAAGGCTTTGAAAGAGCCTCCTCGCGACCGCAAGAAAGAGAAAAATATCAAGCATACCAAGAGCATCCCCCTAGACGAGATCATCAATATTGCGCGGACTATGAGGTTCAAGTCGATGGCTAAAGATCTGAAGGTGAGGCATAATCTGTACTCTCTAGGTTGGCTGTTACTCATTTGTCAAAGGGCACCGTGAAGGAGATCCTGGGCACCGCTTTCTCAACAGGCTGCCAGGTTGATGGCAGGAGTCCCAAGGACGTCAGTGATGACATCGAGTCAGGAGAGATTGAAAGTATGCTACATGCCTTTATCAATATGGTCGTAACGCGCTAACCGGTACAAGTTCCTGAAGAGTAAGCTAGCACATCTCGGAGGCGCACGGATTATGGTTCAATTGAGATGGATTTCTGAGCTTTGACACGGGCGCCATTGCGAAAATGTAGTCCATGATATCAATCTCTTCTTCAAGGGTCTCCCAATGAAAGACCTAAAGCTTGTACTGGATCATCCAACTTTCCTGTTTCCTCATGCGACTCATATAACCCGTCCGGATCATTCAACCCATACGGGACATTCGACCTACGCGGGTCGTCGAACTTATCAAGATCGGACGGATCACACCAACTATTCGACCTATGTAGATGGCCCTGGCTCCATTCCTCAGTTGCACTGTGGTTCTTTCCATTGACATGCTCACATTGCCCAGTCCCTGCTCTGGAATCCGGTTCGTCTGCTCGTCCTCCCCTATCGTTTAGTTCGCTATCAAAAGGTCTCTATCTCTTCTGTTTGAACAGCCTTCGTTAAGAAGCGTGTTATTCTACCTCGGAGGAGCCGCTTTTGTGATGGATCAGAAAAGCTTGGATAGCGCGGATTGCCATGTAGACATTTGCCCCCGCTTTGGGCGCGTTAACCACACAATGTCACCTCTTTAGGAAAAGCCTGCAGAAAACAAAGGCGAGATAATACAGTGACATCTTTAAACGGGCGCGACACATCGTCGCTCGGGACCTTGATGGCGTGGGACAGTCTCTGCGAGTTAACAATGGGCCAAAACTTGTGAATGGACGCGGTCTTGGAGATAGGAACCTTCGCATCCAATCACGTGTATTTTCCTTGGCGAAGAACAGCTTGCAGGGGTCGATGCTGCTACCGATTAGGCTCCGTCGGGCATCGCACACTCCCTTTCACTCAACCTACCGATTGCCCAGGCTTTTCCTCGACCCCCTCTCTTTCCTCTATTATTCACCTATCTCCCTGTTACTCTAGCCGCCTTGGGCTTCCTGATTCCCACCTGAACCCGCTGACGTCATTCCTAGCCGCTGAGGCGCAACTCTAAAACGAGCCACTTGGAACACCCAAGGCCTGTTCGGCTTCAAACTTCCATAAACGCGTTCTGACTGCAATGTCTGAGCAAACGGCAGCGCCGGCGGCGGAGCCAGCCCCCATACCGCGCTACTTCCGCAATGACGCCAACCTATCGCGGAGAGACCCTCACAGGCAACTACTAGCCTCTCTCAACCGCCTGATCACCGAATACCCCCCTCACCATGTTCCGCCCGGTGGGGGTCTCTACTATGGACCGATATCTGTGGCGTATCTATTCTACGCGCTGCACAAGATATATCCGGATATGTTGCTCGACGAGTATCCCATGAACACGTGGTCCGCAGCCTACGTCGAGCAAGCGCAGACTAGCATCAAGGAGTACAAAGGGCCTTCTCCCAGCAAATGCGGTGTGAGCGACGACATAATGTCCTTGCTTGCCCTGTACGCCGTTACGGCCAAAGACCCAGACACGGTCAAGGAGCTCTGCGATTTTGCCGCCGTGACCATCGAACCGGAGGCCTCTAATGAATGGCTCTACGGACGGGCTGGCTACCTGTATCTTCTTCGTCTGGTGCGTGGAGCATTCATCGACAACAAAGAGATCACAGAGCTTATTGAAGATACCACCGACGAGGTGATTGATAATATCATGGCTAGCTCACGCCCCTGGAAGTGGCACGGTAAGGCGTACGTCGGAGCTGTACATGGCGCGATTGGAATCATCACTCAGATCGTTCTCACCGACCCTTCCTGGGCTCCGAAGCTCGAGGCGGAGCTGGGAGCCCTCTTGAGCTATCAATACGAGAGCGGCAATTTTCCATCGTCGCTCCCGCCGGGACGTGACAGGCTCGTCCAGTTCTGCCACGGTGCGCCTGGCGTCATTTCTTCGCTCCTCTCAATCAAGAAGTACTTCCCCGAGCTGGAGGATCGCATTGACCGGGTAATTGCGAAGGGCAGAGAATGCGTGTGGGAGAGAGGACTATTGACCAAAGAACCATGCTTGTGCCATGGCATAAGTGGCAATGCGTTGGCGCTCGAAGGAGAGCAGTTTGAGCACTTTCTCACCTACACGACGGGTCATGAGATCAAATCTATGGGCAAGGATGGCATGCTGCAGAAATCAGACGATCCATCGGCGCTGTGGTGCGGCGAGGCTGGTCGCGCATGGGCTTGGGCTGTTGCCGACAAGGGCCTAGAGAAGAGATTCTTAGGCTACAACGACATCTAATAGCGGTAGGGAGGCTGAGCTGAGAAGATTATTTGACCGACTTCGATGAGATGCACGATGTTACGATTCACGACCGGCTGCTGGGGCCGTATGATAAGGCCTATCAATGGTTGCGGTACACAAGCGGCGCACAACGATTAGTTTCCCGAAAGCGAGTAACTTTAATATAACTTCCATAACTCAGACTAGCGATGGCTAAACCCTTTTCCTGAACTTCTTTCTTCGAAAGGTGGCACGATTCCTCTTTCTCCAGGTTACCGGATCCGCCAAGCTAATTGGTGTATGGATTGTTCCTCCACTCATACACGTCGGCCTCGTCCACTTCAAGCGGGTTTGCTTCGCCTGTACCTCGTTTCTCAACCCTCGGTGCTATGGTTGATCATGTATGTACGCACCCATTGCCCCACGCGTTGTGACGCCTTAGGCTGCAAATGTGACGGCTCACAAACGTTCTGTCCCAGCGCGCAATTATCGTGCAGTCGGCCTTTGTCACGCACATTCTCCATTGCATCAACGAAAACGCAGTCTAGAGAATGGTTCACCGTCCTTCACAATATCCAAGCAGTCAATCGCGTGAGTGTGTTTCGCAGCTAGAAGAAAAATCGCGCGGCAGCCAGGGGGACGCAATACGTGGAAAAGGCGCCGCTCTCAGCAGGAGTTGCTCGTTGTACGGCGAAAGCGACGATACGCTTCGATTGGAAGCACCACCTCACCACGTCACAGAGGCTCCTCAATACAAAGCAGACGGTATAACGCCTCGCTGCCTGTTTGATCAAGGGCGGTGAAGTCGTGGTTTATTCCAGTCCATCGATCGGTACGGGGCGTTCACTTTTGGCAGCCACCTTCCATACACTGCCCTTCACTGATGTCATGCCACTTGGTGTATCTTCGCCTGGGAGCCAACTGCTTCACCATTTTCTTGATCCGCTCACCGTCCAGAATCGGCACTTGTTCTCCGCTCGGTCCAGGTCGCATTTTTCTCGCTTTGTGGGCTCGTCAGCCATTCTTTAAAACCATCAATAAGTACCGGGCGGCACCTTCCATCATTCGACTGATAGCCCATCACCGAGCAACGCACAACGAATGATGTGGTCTACTAAGCTACTTACAACTTTCGCGCTCGCTGTCTTCGCCATATGCACGCCCATTGACCCATCGAATAACCATGCCAGCCGGCCTGCTGGAAGGCATCTCACAACCGGTATCGCTACAAGAAATAATGGTATGTACATAGCCTCGGACCAGTGGATCGGATCTTGACATGTGCCAGGCCGCCCCCACATCCGCCACGAGGTTCGCGACCTGAAGAACAATTACCCAGACCACTGGAATCTGTACATTCTTGCGCTACGAGCTTTTCAGCGGATGGACCAGAGTGATCCGTTATCGTCATATCACATCCTAGGTAGGCGTGCAATTCATCACTCAGACTTCAGGCTAATCACCGGCAAGGAATTCATGGTAGGCCGCACGAACTGTGGCAGGAGGCACCGGGTGTCGCAAACCCAGGTCCCGGAAGTTATTGTCCGCACGGTAACATGCTCTTCGCAACCTGGCACCGGCCATACCTAGCGCTATTTGAGGTGAGACGACTCGAAACTATGGGTCCCACCCTCTAGAATAGAGACGAGGGCTTGGAACACATAGCCAACACATATTGACAGTTATCCAGCAAGAACTCTACAAACAGGTACAAACCATCGCTGAGCAAGCTTCCACCAATCGAGACCGATGGCTTGCGGCCGCCGAATCCTTTCGTATTCCCTACTTCGACTCGGCACTGGGCGTCAGGGGTGGCGAGCTTCCTGACTTTTTTACCAATCCCTATCTTCAAGTCACCGGCCCTGATGGAGTGCCAAACGTCATACCGAACCCTCTATATCAATACGAGTTCCATCCAGTGATCCAACAAGATTTCAACGGAAAGGTAAGTCTAGCCAGTGTGTATATTCACGAACTTGTTGATGACGTCTTGCAGTGGGCTTATATGAACACCACCATCCGCTGGCCGACAACGAACGACGCGAGCGCACAATCACAGCCTGAGAAATTTAGACAAAACTTCTACGCATTGAGGCGTATGTCTCACGATAAGGCGGGAGAAGTACTACAAAAGTCAACTTTCAACCAGTTTGCCGCCGTGCTTGAAGAGTTTCATGGCTGGATGCACGCTGGCGTTGCTGGTCAAGAACCAAACCCTGGACATTTTTGGCCAGTGGAATATTCTGCGTTCGATCCGATCTTCATGCTACATCATGCGTAAGTATGCCCCCACCTCGTTCATGCGTGAGAGTGACTTGTATAATTAGGAACGTCGACCGTTTCGTTGCAATCTACCAAGCAATTCGCCCCGATACCTGGTTTGAACCAGCAGACTCTGGTGAAGGGAACCTTTGGGTCCCCGCCCATGCCCCTGTCGATGCGACATGGCAGCTCAAACCTTTTTGGAAAGACGATCAGTCGTTCTACACCTCGCATGACGTCCGTGATACCGCCGTCTTTGGTTATGCGTATCCCGAGACGCAGTCATGGAACTACAGATCGGAAGCGGAGTGGCGCTTTGCCGTCAGAGCATATGTCGCCCTGCAATACAGTGCAAGTACCCGAGCGATGTTGACAGAGACAAATGCAGAAAATGCCAGTGGGCTCACGCACCTGCTTACGAACTCTACTTATATCGACTGGAGTATCGCGATCACGGCGTTGACCAAGTACTTACCGGGGACATTCCGCGTCATCTTCTCCTTCGCTGATGGCACTTCGGAAGGAAACACGCCGATGGTAGGTCAGTGGATGCAGCTGATGCCTGAGGGTACAAACAAAGCTTGGAAGACTCGCAGGGCTGAGCGGAAGATGAAGCGTTTCAATTCGCTTGAACCGACCAAGAACGGTACTGTCACCCTAACAGCGAGTTTGCTGGACCAAGTCGCGGCTGGGCAACTAGCGAGCTTAGATGCGGATGCTGTTGTACCGTACCTGAAAGAGCATTTGGCCTGGCGCGTTATTGGGGTAAGCCTATGTTGTTTCAAGCGAGAATGATGCACTAATTGTTTGCAGGAAAATGGCTCGCCCATCGAAGACGAGGACCTTGATGCCTTCGTTATCGATGTTGTTAGCTCCAAAGTCCGCATCCCCGATGATCCTTCTCAAATGCTCGAGTACGACGATGAGGTCACGTCGTATCCGGAAGTCATAGGACGATAAGTCGGCCGTCTTCCACCTAGAGGACCTTACTGCCAATGGGCGTTCTATGGCTCTTCCGAAAGCTTCAATTTTCTTCCAGGATATCTACGAGCGGAGCAATTCATGACATCCTTTCTGCTTGTTCTTTGTGTGCGGTTACGAAGGGTTATAATGTGGTACTATGTTAACCCTTGTCCCCTGTCTTACTTTGATGTGATAGTGTAGATACGAGTATATAATTGTCCTTCGCTCATGGTCAACCCCCTGCATGTCTAAGCTCGATCAGAAGGACGTGCACATCGATCTTATCTCCGCGCTAAACCCACATTCCTGCTTGTCATTGGTCAGCATTATAGTCGGCGTGTATCAGCTTTCAACGTCTTTTCCGGGTTCGTTGCTGCAACATGAGCGTTGACTCATCTTTGCTCCAACAAAATCCGTCTATATCCACGCATACAGAAAGCGCACTCGGGACGATGCATGTGCAGCCCTCGACTCTCCGCGTCGCAACGTATATGACAGCTACTACTCGTTTCCTTACACAGTGTACGACGCGGAGCAGGGGTCTATTTATCTCGCAAGCTCCAAAGCACGTATCCCGCTCCCCTTCAGCCAGCGCTGTAAACACGCGAAACCAGTCACGCACCCTCCACACAACGCCTCAGTTGTCATCTAAGCTTGAATCTCCACCAAGCCCAACGCCCACCCCAGAAATGGAAAAGAACAACAAAACAGACTGGTCTGCGACCCAATACCTCAAATTCGGCAACGAGCGTACACGCCCAGTCTACGATCTGCTCTCCCAAGTCCTCCCCCACATCACCACCAAATCCCCAATAATCTACGATCTAGGCTGCGGACCCGGAAACTCGACAAAAGTCCTCCTCGACGCCTTCCCGCGCGCCACGGCAACGGGTATAGATTCCTCGCCGGACATGCTACAAAAGGCGCGTAACGCCCTCCCAAGCGCAACCTTCAAAGAAGGCGACCTAGCAACCTTCACCCCAGACAAAGACGCAGACCTGCTCTTCTCCAACGCAGCATTCCACTGGCTACGTTCCCCCACACGCCTCCCAACCCTATGCAACCTCCTCCAAGGCCTGAAACCCGGCGGCGTCCTAGCCTTCCAAGTCCCCGACAACTACGACTCCCCCACCCACGCGCTGATGCGCGAAGTGGCTCTCGCAAACAATGTCCCATGGCAGCGCTTCCTCTCCTCTGCCCAGATCGGTAATATGGACGCTATGGAGAGACCGGATCTGGATCCCATCGAGTCGCTCTCGGAGTTTTACAATGCGCTTACGCCGTATGCTAGTACGGTGAATATATGGAGGACGAACTACGTTCATCCGCTTGGTGGTGCTAGGGAGATCGTCGAGTGGGTCAAGAGCACGGGACTACGACCGTTTTTGGACCGTATCACTGATGATGCTGCGCGGGAGGCGTACTTGGACGCATATGAGAAGAGCATTGAGGCGGAGTATCAGAGGCATGGTGATGGGAAGGTGTTGCTGGGGTATCGGCGGTTGTTTGTTGTGGCGGTTAGGAAGTAGCTGGTCGTCAGGGGTTGGGCATGCTTGACCAGGATTGATGGTTGGAGGCGGGCTGCTTTGTATGATGCATTGTTGCACGGGCGAGCGGAGAGTACTCAATCTACGTTGATGTGTGTATCTTTGTATTATAAACAGGCTTTACTCAGGACGCTCCGAATTTTACTCCGTTTTCTCAACGCGCAAACACTTCCGTACGTAGCCCTCTCCCTATTATAAAACATGCTGTAGCCACCCTTGAGACCCATACACTAAAAGCTAAACTCATTCCTCGTCCTCCAGCCTGGGTGCTCCTTGCAACGCAGACAGAACCTAGTATCGCACTCATCACAATACAGAATCCACTTCAACTCATCCTGACAGTCGTCGCACTCGGTGTCCTGGTCATCTTTTGCGTACAGCTTCTCCCAGGTGTGCTGATGTGGTTGGAAAGCTGGCCTTGCGGGTGGGTTATTGTTCGCGTTGACGTTGACGTTGACGTTCGCATTCTGGTATTGCACAGGTGCTGGATTGGCCGCGGGCGCAGGTGCGGGAGGCTGGACACGAGCCTGGTTGCCTTGCTGCGCATCGTTGTTATTCACTACCGGTGCGTTGTTTTCGGCCTCGGCACCATCCCAGATGTTGTTCTCATCCCAGTGGTCACACCTGCAAGTCCTCCACCTCGCCAGGCAGAGGTAGCAGAATTGATAGTGGCAGCGACATCTGTGGTTGTGTTAGTCTCCAATCGCTCGCCATACACTGAGAGCGCTCTAGACTTTTTGCCTATACTTACGTGATGTGGTAGCATCCCTTGTCTAGCTCGACCATGTTCTTGCACTCTGGGCATGTCTTCCACTTGTTCTCTTGCGCCAAACCCATCAACTGTTTGACATGCTGATCCTCAGCGCAAAGACCTTCGTGTGGCTTGCCTTTGCAGCTCGTACACGTGGTCTGAGAACAATCGGGGCAAGTTGCTACGTCGGCCTTGATATACTCAGGCTTGATCCATTTTGCACACTGTGGGTCGCTGCAGTAGATGCGGTTTGCGGTGTCGAGCTCGTCTCTTTTCTCGATGGAACGCTCAATGAGGATTTTTGAAAGGAAGGGTACACAGGACAAGAGAGGGATGATCTTGGAGCAGCAGCGCGGTGGAAAATTGGACGAATCTGAAATAGATGATTCGAAGAAACCTTGAAGACATCCACGGCAGTATGCGTGAGTGTCGAATTCTTCGGGATTCTTGCACGAGAGCTGCAGGACGTCAAACTTGGGATAGAGGTCGAAACAAGAAGAGCACACGGCGTGAGTGGCGGCGCAGGTCTTGCCTTTACCTTTATCGTCGTCTGGGACTGAGCTCCCTGAATTGTCCGGGCCAAATTTGATTTCGCCGCCGCCTGTTGGATGCTCCTCATTGCCTTCACCAATCTTGCGTCGCTTGGTTCGACCGTCCGCGCGCTCTCGCAGAGTGGCAGCGTCGTGATAAGCATGATGCTTGCCCGGTTCAGGGGATGCAGCTCCTGTCTGAGTGCCATCGAGGTTCACGCGCATACTCAACCCCATACCAGCTCCGTTCAGCGCATTCATCCTTCTAACAGCATCCGCATTACCAAGCTGATTGTTCACCGCTGCCGCCGGACGCGCAGCTACGCGCATACCCGAGAGCCGACAGGCCATATCATGATCATCTATGAGCTGCTTAGCACTTTTCTCAATCCACCCCCTAGTGCATTATGTCGTCTGTCAACTCACTTTCAGTCTGCTTCTCCTCCACCATCAACTGCTGAAAGGCGACCTGATTTTTATGTTCCTCCCGCAACAGCCTCATCGTCGCACATTGCTCATTAACCTCCCATAACTTCTTCAGGAGCTCATAGCGGAGCTCTTCGAAGGCCTTCGCCTCACTAAATGCCGTGGCATCGCTCGTAGAGCTGGGTAGCGCTTTCCTGTAGCTCTCGATGTCGTTGAGTTGGAGCGTCAGGGCTAGCATAGCCGACTCGGGGTCCATGGTTGCGGTGCTACAGGTGCAGGTTGGTTGTACAAGCTGTCTTTGGATGCGTAGAGCGCCGAGTAGAGACGGGATGACAACAAGCTCGAGGAAAAGACCGGGGGAATGAGCGAGATGAACAGGTGAAAATGAAGGCGCGGCCACGGAGAGACTTGGCGCCGACGAAGAGAAGGAGCAACAGAAAGCATCAGATCGGATCATCAGAACGGTGAAGTGAACAGCGAACCAGTGACGGCTCATCGAATAGTAAGGACGACGCCCTTTGGAAAGCACACTGCTTCTTCCACTACCTCCAACCTGCATACTATCCATCCGCGCAGTTGCCTGTTGCCAAATCTTCCCCAACGCAGCCACCAAGAGGTAAGCCCGACTTTCGTATGTCCAACAGGCGCAGACGAAGTCTACGCACGGATGCTCCAAACTTCTTCATCCACCCGGAGAGCATTCTCCACTCCGTTAATTCCAAGCCTTCTGCAATTCGGTGCCAAGCACCCCGCCGCTCCTTCAACAAACCACCCATGAAACAAAAGCACGCCTGGCAGACGGCAGATCGCAAATCAAACACTTACTTACCATTAACGCCTCTCCAAATGCCGCGTATGTGGTCATCTGACCGTCGCTGAGGATTTTCCTCGCACAAAAAGCCTCTCAATCGAAGTCGTGAAACCGAGTCCGTGTCCGATGCGCGAACGTAAAACCAAAATTTCCTGCGTGAGTGAAAGGTATCTGCGCTCGCTTGGTATCTTTTTTGCGATGTTGACGAAATGAACAAATTGACCAACGCCCTGATTACGCCAATCGTGAATAGTATGCAGTGGTGTGATTCACCCAGCGCCCGCTGTGCCGAGTTGCGTTGATTTCTGGAACGCAGGCGAGCGGTAGCTGTGACGATGAGGTGACCCGGTGCGGTGACTCTCGGTTGACCCTGAAGGGTGCTGGCCGTATGGAAGGTTAGGAGTACCAAGATCGTACTGCTGCGGCGATGTACTGTGGTTATTTGGCTGTGCAAGGTTATGGCCGCCTGCTCCCGCGACATGGCGCACTGAAGACTCGCCTGACCAGGCTTGAGGGTTGTGATCGGCCTGTGTAATGTGTGGAGCGTTACGTTGGTCCTTCCTCGACGACGCACCAGAAGGCACCCTAGGGCCGGACGTTGGTGTTGCCACAACCGGGTTCTTGCCGCGTTGCTCCCACTGTCGCATGATCTCCTTGGGAGTTAGTTCGGGTGATGCGTCGTCGTTCAGCAGTTCGACAATCTCTTCGGGTACCTAGAAACAGTGAGAAGCGCAAAGATAAAAGCAACGGCCAACCAACCTCGCAAAACTCGTCGTTGTTCTCAATCAGATCGAAGACAACCCTAACAGCACCTTGATCGACGCTCTTCATTTCCCTATCGTTGTTTTCTCGAAGAATGTTGGGAGCCATCACAGTGGCAATGTTCCACGTGTCCATCTTGTTGCCCGTTTCTTCGTCGACCGTGTGGAACGAGGAAACCCAGTTGAGGAAGCAAAACAATACTTCCATGGTGTCACGGTGGGATTTGGGCAACAGGCAACAGACCAAGTGTAGCACCTTCTTCCTCAGCGCGTCATCGGTGAGTTCTACGTGTGTTAATCACAGTCCATGGCATGCGAGGGTCATACGCACCATTAGCGGTCATGTACAAGCGGTAAAGTTTGAGCGTGAGCACCGGCTCGGGCATTAGGCGAAGGAAGCGCTTGAGAAGGTTGGCCAGTATGACGGGGTTCCTAGAGCTGAGGTCCACCTGCTCCACGCCTTTCGCATCGATCTCTTCCTCTAGCTCACGCAGAGCCTTGAGGTTGCCATTCTTTCGGAAGACACCCTCTACGGACATGTCCATATTCCTCATTGCTGTCACAGCATCCTGGAGCAGGACAGGAACCCTAAGCGTCCCAGGGCCCACGCCGTCTGTTGATTCTGCGCCGTATTTGTCTACGAGCAGTTCGAGTGGCTGTCTGAACGTCGCTCTTTCGGAGACTGGCTTCTCCACACCTGCATTGCTGCCCTTCTTCGGCTTGCTCTTATCCGTTTTGAAGGCTTTGCCAAAGCCGATCTTGCCCCAGAAATTGGTCCGCTTGGTCTCGATGAGGTCCAGCAGATCCCCCTGGTTGTACTGATTGTCGTCAAGCAGGAGGCCGAGCTGGAGCACCGCAAATCCTTTCAGTTTGAAGTACTCCAGTGGAGAAAGCTCCGAGAAGTAGGTCCGTGAGCGTCCCTCGGAATTGCCCTGTCCTTCGGAGAAATCACGGCGGTGGCCGTTAAGAAGTTTAGGCTGATCCTGTCCTAGTAGCGCACTTCCGCCGGCACGGAAAGCATTCGGACGCTGCTCCCTTTGCTGCTCCAGTGCAGCCATACGCGCGATATCGTCCAAAGCCAGCGAGTTCACAGCGAGTGTAGCACTATCGACATCAACCGGTACCTCCCTTTCTTGGACAATCTGCATGTTGCCCCTAACATGCGATTCTTCTCCCGCCCCCACTGTTTCCGAGCCGTCGATAATCCTGGACTGACGAGCACGTTTCATCGTTTGTGAGAGGTGCTTATCTAGGCGAGTCGATCGCAGTCGTTTGATGTCGGTCATTGATTGCTCGTAGTTCGCGTTTGGTCCACCCTGTGAATCGGCAGTGGTCGAGCCACCGTACGATTTGGAGCGAGCGTCCTGCCGCAGATGAGGTGGCTGGAGGTCAGCAGTGGCGTCACCTAGACGATGCCCTTGGGATGAGTCGTAGGCTGTGAGATTTGGATCTTCTATAGATTGTTAGTGGGACGTCGATACTCTTTTGCGGCGAGACGGTCTGCCTGATATAGCGGGTCAAGATCTGACATGTCGACGCGGTGGTGCGAGGTAAAATAGAAATTTGCGTACCTGAAGTGTGCGGTAGCGCACCGCTGGATCGCAACGTCGCCATGAGACGGGCGTGGGCTACTTTCAGCAGATGCACGTATTGGCGAAGTTTGGTTACGGGCTCGAAGCCGCTCTCAGCATCCGGCTGCGCAGAGGCACACGCAGGACAAAAGACCCTTTGCTTGGATTTGCTCCAGTACGCATTCTTCACATCGCCGCGTAAATCGGCGCCACAGCCGCGGCAGATCATGCAACCATAGTTGAAGGACATGTTGTTCATGTGCAGGCACTTGTCTTCGACTTGGGCATCGCATATTGGGCAAGCATCCGCGCACCGCGGTACGAGCAGGAGAGATTCCGCCGCTTGGTCAACTTGGGCCTCATATTCCAACCGTGAATCAAGCGAGTTTACTTGTGAAAGGAAGTTGGTCAAACCGCTCGCACTCCGCGTCTCGCGCTCCAGCTTCAGCGAGCCCTGCAGACAGATGCGGATCAAGAGTTTGAGGTAGTGAGCCAATCCGGTAACGAGCGACAGGAGTTCTTGGGTTACGCCAAGCCGCCGCACCCCGGTCCCCTGCGACTGGGTAAGGAGCGCGAAGAAGGCGACAACCTTTTTGCAGAGCAGTTTCGACTCGCGTGAGTACGTGAGACCCTTTGGTGTGTTTGCGATAAGCTGCGCATCGAGGTCGTCTGCAGCGTTGAAGAGGAGCTCGACGTGGACGATGAACTTCTTGGCGGCCATGACGCCGTCTACGTAGGCGCCGTTGCTGACGTGAAGCAGCATGTCGGATATGCAAGTTGCTGACTTTTCTTCAAAGGCTGACAGCGTCTTCCATATCCAGTTGACTTTTGCCTCAATTTCCTCTTCCTGCTTGCGCACCAGCTCGCGTATCTCATCGGTTGCCTCGCCAGAATCTTGCGGGGCTTGCAGTATGGGCTGACCTGCAGAGTGCAGCCGCACATTCCAGTATTTGTGGATCATGTAACATTCGGGGTGCCAATGCTGGTTCTGCCCATTCCTGTATATTTCGACAAATTGCTTGAGAATCGACGTTTGACAGCCATTGCATCTCTGGGCGAACTTGGTCGAGTAGTGATAGTGGCAATAGACGCTGCCCTCGTGTTCGTAGTAACTGTCGGATGCGCCGAATACCGTAGGGCACACAGAACAGGTGAAGTGCTCGATGTGATATTTTCGGTCCAGCGCTGTGATGTACGACCCACGGAGGGCCTGCCCACAGTCGAAACACAGTAGATCCAGCCGTCGGAAATAGTCGGTTTCGCATAGCGGATACTGCCCTGGGCCCTGTTCGGGCACGGGAAAGAATTTGGAGGCAACGATCTTGCCACAGTCGTGACATGTAAAGCACTCCAAATGATACGTGTCGCCCAGTGCCCGTACGAACTGCCCCGTCAGGCTCTCACCGCACTTCCCGCATATCTTACTGCTCCGTCCCCTCGACTTCTCTCGTGGCTGGTCCTGCTCAGGATCGGTCAGTGACCGCGTCGGACGGCCGGTGTTATTTGGTGGTGATAGAGTCTGCGAGCTGGACATGTCGTAGGGATTTGTGGGTTGCCTTGCGAGGCCATTGCTGCGAGGGTCGTAGCCCTGCTGCGGTGGGGCTCCTTGGGCTCCCAGCGAAGGCTGCCCCTCCCCGGGAGTGTTCATGGTAGAGGTGTGCCAGAGCTGACCAAGCCTGCTCCCCGCCGGACGAAGATTGCGAGTACGCGGTCGTGGGAACGGGCTCTCGAAGCGCGCGTGAGAGACGGGGTCGGCGGCGGGTCGGCGGCGAGTCGTCGGGGAGTCGTCGGGTTGAGGTCAACAAAAAGCGGTAGGGGCGGACAGTGACGATGCAGCGGAAATGGGCACCGTGCTACAATTCAAATACTGCCTAGCAACGAACCTGAGCGGGCGGAGAGGCGAGGGACGTATGCGTTGGCGACCGCCCTTTGCCCGGCGGTGAAGCGTCGCGAGCGGGGCGTCGATGCGGCGGCGAGAGTGAAGGTGTGTGCGGGTCGATCGGACACGCACTCGGCAGCATGCGACACGGTGGAGGGCGGACGGAGGGGTCGAGTCGTGAAAAGTCGCTGGCGAGCTCGGGGGGTTGAATTGGTCCCTGGCGGGCGGCTGAAACGCAGTCAGAGCAGCCGACAGCGAGGAGAGACGGGCCAGCACGCACAGCACGCGCAGTCGGAGAGCAGGGCGCCGGGCTCGAAGGGGGTAGGGTGGAGCGGTATGCGTGCGTGGGTATCGTGAGCTGTCGCTGCGGAGGTTGAGGCTGTGGCAGACTGCAGGGGACTAGACCGCTTCGGCTAGGCCAAATTACACCTTAGCAATTAACGTGCATGCACGCCCATTGACATTTGACGTGCAAGAGGGCACTGTCCTCGCCAGCGCCGCCTGAGGCCGCGTGCTTATTATAGTTTTGGCTGTCGTCAAACAGTGCCTGCTAATGTTCGCCTAAAGGCATGCCGTGTCAGCGATGCTGGGGAAATGCGCGCGCGCGGGGCAAATGAGGCGGGTGCAGGTCTAGGTCACGTGCTGCGGACTTGGCATTTCAGGAACAGCACTTGGGCACTGAGCTTCCCCAGATCCTTCTCGCGAGCTGTCAGGACCCTCGACGAACAGCACGACCAGCCATTGCCCCACCCTCGCAACCCGTCCGATCGAGGGGCGTGAAGAAAGTGTGCCGGAGAAAGTGTGCCGGAGAAAGTGTGCCGGAACTGCTCAAAGACAAAGAGCTGCTGCCTGACAAAGGCGCTTCATCTGCTTCTCAGCTGTCTCGGACTGCATCCCGCCCGCCGCATCCCCGCCGCCGCCATGGACGAAGAAATGCGAGAAGCCCCGCGCCAGCAGGCCGTGCAGCCGCCCACATTCAAGGCACCCAAGATGGTGTCGCGACCGAAGCCGCCTGTGCAGCAGGAGGAGGAACTGGGGGCCGAACCCAAGCTCGGCGACTTTGAGGGCGAGCACGCGCTGTCCATATCCGAGGCCCGCGCTGTCGTGACGGCCATACATGACAAGAGGCGCCAGATGGAGCCGGGGAGCAATCCCCTGGGCGGGGATCGCGTGCACAACGACTCGCAGTACGTGGGAGCAAGCGCTGGGCGGCGCAATCCTGCGAGAGGACTTCGCTGAGCGTGCACAGGTCAATTCAGCAGTTCGTCGACTACCTCGATATGTTCGCGCGCTACAAACAGACGGAGAACCTACACTCCATGGGTGGAATCTTCGACTCGAACCCGCAGATCAATCCTGTAGAGCGCGCCATGCTGGGTATGCTCTGCTGTAGACCTGTGTAAAGACTGAGCTAAGCGTAGCAGGATCACTCTGCCCCGACACCGCAGACGAGGCCAAGACACTGATTCCCTCGCTCGCCACAAAGTTCGAAGACGAGGCGCTGCAACCTATACTAGACGAACTGCAGAAACTACGTACGTGTGAACTAATCAGTCTTCTTGATATAGCCCACGCTGACTTGTCGGTTAGAGGACCGCTTCGGATAGACACCTCCCAGACCACCTGTTTCTCAAGTAGGCCAGAGAGGACGCGGCACACCGCATCTGGGCCTGCGCGCAAAAACGCAGTGAAGACGAGGCCGCAACTGCTCGTTAGAACAGTGCGCAACCTTTCGCTAGTAGCCGCAGGATGACCGAGGAATGACGTTGCATTGACAACATGGTATTTCAGATAAGGATGAACGATATGAACTATGTGCATGGGCCGGAGCTTTGACTTTTTCGATACCACAGATAGATATGCGTCTCTCGATTAATGCGCAAAACTTCTAATGCCTCTTTAGAGAGAGGTTTGTCTTCGAATTTGTGTTTGGACCCTTTCCACTGATTGCCAAAGACCTTTCACATGTTATTAAGATTTGTCTCAAAGTGCCTGGACAAATGGGACATATCTCGGATGCCTGGTTGCACATAACAAACAGTGCGTGGCAAGCATGTCCCGTTCCCTCATCTCTACTCCCACAAAGCTATTTTTTTTTTCTCTAGCCTCTTCAGGCCTGTTAGATGCACTTTACGCTTTGGTGGATCCACCCTAGGGTTCAACATGGATGTCTAAACTACATACGACGCGCATGTGCGCTATGCAACCAAGCACACGTCTCCGAGAACGCAAGTACCCTATAGCTGAGTGCGAGAACACGAGATATCTCATCAGAAAAAAAACTCCGCGGACACCCCATGTCGACAACTATAGTGGGCTACTTTGGTAAGGCCGTTACGGTACGGCGCTTACTGGTACCCTTGGTCGCCACGCTCGTCGCACGGAGGGCTATATCCATTATGCGTACCGCGGGTCATGTAGACAGCATAGCAGGGTACGCTGTACATGTACAATGGCACCAACCACTAACCAAGGTATATCTGAGACTATACACATGGCCCGTCGTAGTTGAGACTACTAGCCTTCTCAATAAACCTCTAACCACCACTCATCAACAGAAATGACTCCGTCCCCCAATAAACTCTACAAAAATATGCCGTGGACTACCGCATAGCAGATAACATCATACAATACCTCCTCAAACTACGCAAAGCCACCAATGCCGACCTCTCCTTCCCATTCCTCAACATACACATCAACGCAAGAACAAGCCAATACAAAGCGCCACCGCCAGGTAGCATGACAATTCCGCAACCTCCTCAGGTGTGAAAACTACCCCGAATTTGGCGCTGTGTCCATCGATCTCCCAACTATGTACACAAATCTCATCTTCTTCATCGACCGGCTCGATAACACTACACACGAGCTTGGATCTGCACGGTTAGGCTGTCTTATGGTTCTACTAAGCGATCTGTATGAGAATACGTTAGTGCCTTTGATAGAATGCCGTGGTCGATCACTTGAGCGAGGTGACGATCGATGGGACGGAGCCGTGGACGTTTTCTGCGCTTGGTGAGGATGTTGCTGTTCGCTATGCTGAGAAGTGCATTGTGGAAGCGGATAAAAGGGCGGCTGTACGGCGCCGGCAGAAGCGTATTGTTGCAAGTGAAGAGTTGCTTGATTTTGTGATAGAGTTGAATGCTAGGGCGCAGCCGGGTTTTTGTTTTGACACAGATAGTTCTTGAGACTTTTCGTGGTCCAGATATACTCTGGTAGCGTCTGTGAGGTATTATATGCGAGTAAAATCAATTTGGTGGTAATCTCTCACGACAGCTGGGATTTTAGCTTATCGACTCGTTTCTTCAAATTCCGATATTTTGATCATCTGTTCAGTATGACACTGTTACTGGTCTCGGTCAATTTGCCAACCTATACTGAATGCTCCCTAGATCCTATTTCCCACATTCTCTAGCACTATTAATTCTGTAAAGTTGACATGCGGCTGATGCATGACGGTTGGGTAAGCAGCGAATGGTATGTGTCACTGTAGCGAAGAAGCTATCATTGAACGTGATCAGTGCTTTTAAAGCATTTCAGACGAAAGTGTGTATGGATAGGGCAGAGTGAACACCGATAATGTAGTGTGCGGCTCTGATAAGGTCGAGCAAGCAATGACGGCGTAAGCACCACGGCGTGGAGCAACCGTGATCGTAACATGGACCATTACTGTACTTATCAACGTGACTTTGTATTTGAACATACACGTCTTCTCCGCTTTGCACTATCGGCATAAACATTCTTGGAGGATTAAATGTCGTAAAGTAATACGACAATACCTTTACCAGATCCTTTCGGTTTTCGAGAAGGACATACACCATCGTTATTGCTCTACCCTCCGCTCTTAAAACCTCACAATGCCGCTTAAAATGTCGCTTCGAACCCCACAACCAGCTTTTCTCTTCGCCCTCGGCAAAGAACTTCATTTCCGCCTCCGCATAGTAGTAGGAACCATGAACCAAATGCTCTATCCCATTATCCACTTTCTCACCTTCTCATCCGGCGTCTCAATGCCCTACCATCTTGGAGAAAACTCCACCGCCAATAACGGTCTCACTCTCCTTATGCGAAACACTACACTCGTCACCCTTCTCACGGAAATAACCTGCAATCCGCTATGTATTGTTACAGATACCCGATACATCAGCCCAAAGATGCAAGAGTGTCGCTGGAATTGAACACAAAGTCCTTGGGAAGGCTGCAGGCAGTGGGCAGGGTGTTCATAGTGTGGTAGGAACGGTTCGGGAGACGTATGTGGATGGGGTGTTGGGACCTCTTTGCAAGTTAGAACGAGTGCTTGGGAAGGGTTGAGGATGTTAGGAGGCGAGTGTGCCGTGGCAACGACGAGGATGAGGATGGGTGGATGGTAGAATTTGAGGATGAGCTGGACTCGGAGTCGAATGGTGGGATAGGGGCAAGTGTGAAGAGGGTTGCCTTTGATAGGAGAGTGGCTGATTTCTAAGAATTGGAGTGAGCAAAGAAGGTAAACTTGATCGGGTATCAACCGAAAGAAGTGTATACGATGGACCTTGAAGATAGCGGCGTGATCCAGTGTCCTGAATGCCTGTTCTATATCGTTGTAGTCTACGTTCATGTCTTCTTACAAGCGCGGCACTGAGGACGAGCGAGCTTTTCGATGCATGCTTCCTATTACTTGTATTAAACTGGTGTTCGTACTAGTATATAGTCTTTTGTTCCAATATTGAGTTAGTCAATTACACAGGTTTTGGACTAGGGCCGCTTAGATAGTTGAATCTAGTTCCTGTTCGCCGCTCGGAATTACCCATGCACAGAAGGTCTTTCTAGGTATCTCACAGGCTACAGAATGAACTGAAACAGGGCTGGATTCCACTCCTTCGTACTTGAGATCTCGAGGCTGCTACGATGCGTACGTCATTAGAACTGGAATGCCCTAAGTACATCCACTGTGACGATCGGGTGAACTTGAGCCGGTCGCCAGCTTCGAATAGATTTGGGGACTAAGCTATCTTAGATGGGCAACGGCTGGTAGCCCCCAAAGTGCCATGGAAACCTGGCTTCTCCTACGTAGCGCGTTGCCGAGCCTCTAAGTTTGCCTTGTCGGTGATTTGGAACAGTAGTCTGTCAGAAGGGATTCAGAGCGTCTGGGTCGAGGGCAGAACCCTTGCGGGAATCGGAGTTTGAAGTTGAAACATTAGCTTGCGAAGGTGAGGGCTTTGTGGAACGTCGATCGTGCGCTAGTTCGTATAGAGTGAATAAAGGTAGTTGTCCGAAATTCTACGGTGTTGGCGGTCGTAATATATGACGTTTCTTCTCATAGAATATCGATACGATCGACGTAATTCGAGGTGTCGGCATCCGAGGATGGTTATGTTCAGGAGAAAGCGAACATTTGACGGCTCTTGAAATGGACCACTGCTGAGCAACGCTTCCATAATAACGCTTACCCTTTTAATTTATCTATGGCCCTATCTCTTGTCAAGAGCGTTCTAGGCTGGTTTTTGATTTCGAGGTGCTTTGGCGCTAACAGGGCATTTTCCAACTAACTATAGGTATGAAAAGACTTTCCGGCGTCGGGCATCGCGAGTGCGGTAGTGCGCCGCAAGCGAAGTTCTCAAGAGTCCGTCAAGTGTGAAGCAGAGTCGATGAACCGTGGTTCAACTTTATGTTGAGCCCAGCAAGGCATCTTGCCTTGGGCGAGGGGTATCCATGGCTCAGAACCCGCACAAGAGGCCCGAGCGACCCGCAATCCGGGTTCATTCGGCAGATCTCCAGCCCTATCGCAGCCAACGGGGGAATGATCATAGTGGATGTCGAGCCCGGCACTCGACGCTATCTGCATGTGTTGATTTTCCGAGAACACACCACTATGGCAACTAAATCCTAATAAAATGCCTGAAGTTTTATTTTCGTGAGACAGCTGACGATTCCGAAAACGAGAGGATTAGCAATGTTACTGTTGCAGTTCAGAGGTATGAACCGTCATGCGTCAGCCCACACTAAGCCTAATGTGGCTAATACGAATGGACTTGATAAAGATAGATCTAGCTTCGAGTCATCAATGTATGCGGAATCTTAGCATTCGTGCTATCGACTGCCTGCTCTCTTGTCTCCAATTCGGAGACAGGTTTCATCGTTAGACTTAGCTCTGGAGATGAGAATTTATCTTTCCCGTGGATGGACAAGAGGAAGATGCTCAAAATAGTGCCGCGCAGGACATCTAATACGTAGGCCAACGCCGCTATCTCTCTCTAGCGTTATCTGTTTCTCCACTGTACTTGTTGGTTCGTGGACAGTAACACAAACGTCGAAAGAAGCACGATAGCGTCTGCCACCACTGCGCCGCGCAACGAATCCTTTGCCCAACTTGGCCTAACACATTACGAGTCTATGGCATTGCTTGTCATTTGCTCTTGCACCCTCGCACAGAAAGCATTGCCTCATGTCACCTCATCTCACACACCGAAAGCCACTTTTCAGCGCCTGACCAGAATAACTACAGATGAATAGGGTCCCTGTCTCTTTCCCAGAGACAGCCTGGCTATCATAAGCCGTGCGTTACTATGGCTAGATTTTGGTCGGTGGCACCGTGGCACCAGCTGGATGAGGCGTCGCCCGGTCCGGCATCTCCAGCCAGTGGTCATTTTATCACCCAAGATAGGCTACAAGCATCCAGCCATGATTGTGACTAGAGGCCTTTTTGCTTTATTTACAGCTGTACCCCAGCGCCCACCCAGCCGCCTCAGCCGTTTGATATTCTCGAACTTATCCTCACGCTCGTTCCACTGTTCACAGTCGCTTCTCAAAATGGTTTCTTTATCTAATTCTTTCTCAACGTCTCCTTCTGTCTCAGTGCGCTCAAAACCCATCGTCCTCTCCCTCACCGCTCTTCTGATCGTCGCCCTCTTCTTGATCTGGACACCGTTACCTACTGGATGCGATCCGTACAGTGACGGCCTCGTCTGCAAAGTCGCCGATAAAGCGAAGCATGTTATACCACACGCACATGCCAACCAGTGGCGGCCCACTGAACTCAAAGATGTCAAGTCCAAGTATGCATTTGCGACTTTCCTCGCCGGAAGCAAAGATGCAGGCATAGATGACCCCTTTTTCGTCGGCGTACGCCTTCTCACATATCAACTCCTTCACGCCAATGATACAGCATCCCGCGACAAGTCGATACCCTTGATTGTCCTCGTCACGAAGAACGTGTCGGAAGACAAGCGTGTACGCCTACAGAAAGACGGCGCTATCGTAGTTGAGGCTGAATGGGTTGATCCCAAGTGGGTTGTAACGAAAAATGAAGGATGGAAGGACGTCATGACAAAGCTCCGCCTCTGGGAGCTCACGCAATTCGAACGTATCTGCCAACTCGATGGCGACACTGTCCTATCAAAGCCTCTCGACGGCGTGTTCCTCGACCCCGCTGTGCAAACTCAGACCACGCTCGAAAAGTCCCAAGAAACGAAATCTGACGAGGCCGCCATGCCCACCGCTTACTCCTTCGCCGGCTTCCCCGAAATGAAACAAGAACATGACTACCCTCCCACCGAGGAAAAACACGATTTCCCCAATAAGAACTACCTCAACGCTGGCTTCTTCGTCTTCCAGCCTTCCCTCGAGATGTTGAACTACTACTTCTCCCTTCTCGAACTGCCCGATCGCTTCTCCCCAGGCCTACCGGAGCAAAATCTATTCAATTATGCGCACCGCCCACATGGAAATATGCCCTGGACGACTCTGAAAAATACATGGAACTTGCATATGGCGCTTTCTACGGATATCGAAGGGGGTGTGGCCAGTGTGCATTCAAAGTGGTGGAGTCCTTTGGATAAAAAGATGTTGCCATGGATGGCAGAGAGAAGATGGAGGATGGAGGGGTATTTTGAGGCTATGGATAAGTTGAGGGATGGCGCATGATGGAAAGGATCTAACGACGAGGAAGAAGGTAATGTGATACTGTGCATGCATAGCGAAGGCGTTTGGGTGGGACATTTGGCATTTTTGTTGTGCGAGCTCCCGTTGGGTACTACTATGGCATATGCATCATCCGGCACTTTTGGACAGCTACAGTTCCACCATTTTAGTGTGTATATTAGGTAGATGCCAAACAAATATTAATATTGTACCAACAGTCATTTTCCTGTAACTGTTGCAGAGCGGCTTCCGCCACTGCTAACGAACACACCCGGGAGGGGCAGTGATGAATCTGAACGCGCAAGCTTGTTGTCCCTCATGAGTAGTTGCCCCCCGTCGTCATGACCACTCACTGTCTTTCGGAGACCCTTGCCGTTCACCGCCACTCTGAAAATCACCCTGCGACAAAGTACTCTGTAAGCCCGCCACCAAAAATCAATATCTGCTGCCTTGAACATCCTACCAGTCATCGGTGAGCAATAGTCCATTGCGCCCCGGACTGGTCAAATGCGCGAGCTGCTGCGGACCCGAGCTCGCAGATGCGCTGTCCTTGCTTACCAACGTGATCGTGATCGACCAGGGTGGGCCTTTCGCGACAAGTCCTTCCCGCGTTCTATGTATCAATAATTGGTTTTTTTCCTCGAAAGAAAGCAACGGAAGACTGATGTTGAGGTTTGGAGTAAAGGTAGGGTTGGGAAAGTCTACGATCTGGAGTAAAGACGCGATGGGAATGGTGTGCTGAGAGGGTAAGAGGTGTCCGTATCATTTCGTATAGACTATCGATTGCGTGAGTGGACGTCGAAGGAATACCGATCCTAAGAACTACTGGGATAGCATCTTATGAGATTCATGCTCACTTATCCTACTGCGGTAATATTAGTCTATCAGCCTTGCGGGCACTAGTCATTTGACGAGTGCTTATTTGCGCATCCTGGTGAGATGCTGAAAGTGAATCTGTGACAGCGGGTACTTGCTTATCATACCGAGATAGTGCCGGTGTCGGACGATGTCCGCGCTCTTTTTTATCATCGTTAACATCATCGGCTTGCTCGCAAAGCAGGTTTTCGGATTTGAAGCGAAGTGTCCCATGACCAGATGTGAACACGAAGGGCGTCCGTATCCGTCGCGTTACCAGCTTATGCGGTCTGTGCGCTGAAATTGGCTAGCAACGTGAAAGATAGAGCGCAGAATTGGGCAAAACAAGACACGCTTGGGAGATAATGGGTTCCGACGGCGAGGCTGGCGGTGCACATTGGATGAGTGGTGAAGCGAAGGCCGCGCGGCAGTCATGACTGAAAGCAACGTGCTGAGAACGATGACTAATCACTCGTCCGGATGAATATTCGAATCTCGGCTTCAGCTCCATCACCCCTCTCTTGACCAAGCCTCCTCAGCCCTAAAACTTTCGTCGCTTTCAGCCCCAGATCAGTGTAACCTTCCAGCCTACGCTTCTACCCAGCTCGCCCGTTGCAGAGTTCGCGCGACCAGAAATAGAACGAGATGGATACGGCAGTTCGATGCGCTTAGTGCGGCTGAGCCTTCCCGCTGTGCCGCCGCCATCGGCTTGCATCTATCCGAAAGTCGAATGTGACGCCTACATCGATGTCACGTTCTACACCCTACATGGAGCCTATGGAGGGTTTGAACGTTGAGAATCTATTGAAGGGGTTCAATGACATCCTTCTAAATATGGCGTAGATCAGAACTCCGAATGTCCGCTGCAAGACCAATGGAGGACTAGATTGAAAGACATCGAAACTTTCGCAAAAGAGAGTGAGAGGTGGACTTGAAGGCCGATCACTGGCGAGCACTTTGTTAGTTTTGGACAACGACTATTACCCATTACGAATTGAAGCTTTTGTCCATACTAGAAGGAAAAGTCGTCCAGTTCGACATTTTGCTTTCTGCAGTCTGCGAAGACCTAATATCATGTTACGGCTGCGCATTGTATAAAAATTTCGGGTCCCTGCTCCAACCTTGCTGACCCCTCAGGTGACCTTGGATCATTGGAATGAAGCCATGTTTGTTACGTTGAGCCGTACTACTGGACTTACCATTGCCTGCACCAGCTTCAGTGACCTTAGCCTAAAGGTATCACAGGAAATATACACTGCCTAATCCTGATAGCGAATATGACTTTGAACGAACATATGAAATAGGCGAATGATGGAGAGTACTCTCTATCGACCCGTAAGAACACCCACTGGGCCTTGGGGTCCATTTCCTAAGAAGAGTTGAGAGAAGCACATGGAGCACAGTCGGAAAAACTCAGAAAGGCGTTTCGGGCCTTCGAGGACTTGTCTGCGACAACTAACTCGAGCTGGTAGGATGAACTGCTGCACTATTATATTCGGTCCGGCTTCTGGTGCTTCGATAACATATCGAAGTGAGGCTGGTGATTGATCGGTGACATATCGAACAGAGAAACTACAGGGATCTCACCGCACCCCGCAGTTCGCTGCAGCACGCTAAAAGGAGCTCCCCGCTCCAATTGTGCAATATTCTTTTCGCAATATCCTTTCTGCAATATTCTCTCCGCTCTTCTTTTTCGTTCCTTTCATACTTCCATCATCGCTACTAATCTCGGACCAGTCCGCCATGGCTTGCGGTTCGGGCTGTTGCGGTCCGCCCAAAGAACCTAATACTCCACCACCACGCGAACCCGAGGTTGAGGAGAAGGACATTTGCTGCATACGCGATCCTGTCCAGGATAGTGTTTCCGCCGACATTGGTACAACAGAAGACGCATATATCCAGCCTCCCAGAGACGCTTTGGCTGCTGCAAAGGACGAGTGCTGCGTGCCTGAGAGAGACGCTATTCAGAGTGGCGGTATCTGTGCACCAAAACAACCCGTAGAGTCTGGTTGCTCAAAAGGCTGTTGCTCGTCGCCCAAAGCCCAATCGACCAAAGCCACCGATGAAGCTCCAAAGAGCGAAGTTCCTAGGTCTGAGGCCAAGGCCTGCGCAAGGGGCTGCTGTTCCGAGAGGACTGATTTAGGGCCATCCATTGCTCCATACAACACACAATCGGGCCGCAGAAAGGGCGATTGTTCAAAGCCTCAGTACCCTTCAGCATCTATGGCCCAGAAAGGTTGTGGTTCAGACCCTGTGAAGGCTGGCTGTGGGAAGGGCTGTTGTTCGGAGTTAAAGGCCATCCAGGTTGCTCAAGGCGGGAATGGCTCTTTTCCAACTCCAGTAACGTCTGGCTGTACGACCGGCTGTTGTGCAAAGGATACTGCGAAACATCCCTTGGCCCCAGTTAATCAGAAGAGCGACTGCGTCTCCAGCACACCGACACAAAAAGGGTGCCAGAAGAGCTGCTGCTTGCAAGTGACACCGAAACCTCGGACTCTTCTGGATGCCCCACCCTGTTGTACAGGCAAACCGTCGCCATGCTGTGATGAATCATGTATCGAGCGTCTTGCGCTGCGCGAATGCAAGGGCGACGAGCCCACACTTCGCTCCTCACTTGACTCTGAAGGTAGACGCACCCTGATTGGCCACTTTTCAACCACTGACTGTCCGACAGTAGCCAGCATGAAGTCAAACACAACGTTCGGGTGTCACCGAGGTACGAACGGCAAACCCTGTGCTGACCATACCCAGAAGGCTCGTAGCCGATATCAGGACAGACTCAAGGCCATCGGGTGCATTTGCCGTGCGCTGATTGCGCTGGGACAAGAATCTTGTTGCGCGCCACCTGGAGGATTGTCCGTGACCGGAGGCCCAACTTCGCCAAAGACCTCGCGAATTTTAATTGACTCATGCTGCGCACCTGGATCTACTGCATGCGGCATCACTGCACGAGCTTCAACGCAATCAACTGTCTCATGCGCGGACAGTTGTTGCGATGTGGTCGAGCCGAACGATGCGATAGAGACCATTTATGTTTTTCCCAAGGGCGATGAGCACGTTGACGTCGAGAAGGGCACGACTGGGACAGAGCATGTCGTTTTAAGTGTATCAGGCATGACGTGCACTGGCTGCGAAACGAAGCTGAAGCGGACACTAGGCACACTCCCTTCGGTGAAGAACCTCAGGACCAGTCTCATCCTGGCCAGAGCTGAGTTCGACCTAGACCTTAGAATGAGCTCGGCTGATGGCATTCTCAAACATTTGGAGCGGACTACAGAGTTCAAGTGCGAACGTGTGAAGAACGAGGGTTCAAGTCTCGACCTCATTTGCAGTTCCGACGCTGCAAGTTATGTTAAGGATCGGTGGCCGGACGGTGTTACGAACATCCATCTTATCGACAAGAAGACTATCAGAGTGGACTATGATGCGAAAATAACGGGCGCCCGCGACCTGGTCGAAAAGGGCTGGGGCACTCCTATGCAGCTCGCGTCGCTTCGACCCGATCCCACGCTCGATGCCGGCAGCAGACATGTTCGACAAATGGGATTCATGACCATCCTCTCCGCTTTCCTTACTATTCCGGTATTGGTTATGGCATGGGCACCTCTTCCGGAACGTAAGGTCATATATGGATCTGCTTCCTTCGCCCTCGCCACTATTGTGCAAGTGGCGATAGCTGGTCCATTTTATCCCAAGGCTCTCAAAGACCTCATATTTTCACGCACGATTGAGATGGATCTACTCATAGTGTTGAGCACGAGCGCCGCTTATATCTTTTCTGTTGTCTCCTTCGGCTACATGGTTGCAGGCAAGCCACTCTCAACTGGTGACTTCTTCGAAACTGCTACGCTTTTGGTCACGATTATCATGATCGGCCGCTACATCTCCGCACTAGCACGCCAAAAGGCCGCCGAATCTATTTCAATCCGCTCTCTACAGACGTCGACCGCCATATTAGTTGATAAGGAAGGCGGCGTAAAAGACATTGACGCAAGGCTCCTGCAGTACGGAGACATGTTCAAGGTCGTTCCAGAATCCCGGATCCCGACAGACGGGACTGTTGTGTGCGGCTCCTCTGAAGTCGACGAATCAATGATGACTGGCGAATCCATACCCGTAGTGAAGCATCCGAAGTCCACTGTCATTGCGGGATCTATCAATGGTTCAGGCACCCTCACAATCCAACTTACCCGACTACCCGGCGATAATACTATCAGCACTATCGCGAGTATGGTGGATGAAGCAAAGTTATCAAAGCCAAAGATTCAGGACATAGCTGACCGCGTTGCAAGCTACTTCGTCCCTGGAGTTGTCGCACTGACTATAGTCACATTTGTGATCTGGATTGCTGTCGGCATGAGTGTACGGAAACAATCAGGATCCGAAGCCACGGTGCAAGCGCTTACATATGCCATCACTGTCTTGATTGTTTCCTGCCCCTGCGCTATTGGTCTTGCTGTTCCGATGGTAGTTGTCATTGCGTCAGGCGTTGCGGCTCAGCGAGGTGTCATCTTCAAAGCTGCAAACAGCATTGAGGTCGCATACAAGACTACTGACATTGTTTTTGACAAGACGGGAACTTTGACGCAAGGAGAGCTTGCCGTCGCACACGAAGATTACTTCGTTGATGATGTAGAAGAGGCGAAATCGCTTCTTCTGGGTCTGGTCGGCAGTATCAAACATCCTGTGTCCGCAGCCATTGCAGCGCATCTCAAGAAAGCGAATATATCAGCATCTGCAGTGGAGGAACCCAAAAGTCTACCTGGGAAGGGAGTCGAAGGCGTTTTCTCCCACTACAAACTACGCTCAGGCAACTCGAATTGGCTTGGTTGTTCTTCTCATTTTCACGTTCAGACCATCCTATCACAAGGCCTCACAGCTTTCTGTTTCACCATTAATGGCGCCCTTGCAGCTGTTTACGGGCTCAAAGACACGCTACGACCCGATGCTTTCTCCACCATCTCATCACTCCAAGCTGCTGGCATTTCCGTGCACATTCTTTCTGGAGATGATGATGGGGCTGTTCGCAGTATAGCGGCGCAACTCAATATCCCCGGGAGCAATGTCCGCTCACGTTGCTCTCCGGCAGGTAAACAGGACTACATAAAGATGCTCCTCGAACCATCCTCGATTAATGAGAAGCCTAAGGCACCAATAGTCGTCTTCGTAGGCGACGGCACGAACGACGCCCCCTCCCTCGCTCAAGCCACCATCGGCATCCATATATCTACTGGCACCGACGTTGCACAATCAGCCGCTGATGTCGTCCTCATGCGACCCAACCTCTCCACTGTTCTCACAATGATCGCCATCAGCAAGAAAGCTATCCATAGAATAGCTTTCAACTTCTGCTGGAGCTTTGTATACAATCTGTTTGCGGTATTGTTGGGTGCTGGCGCATTCGTGGCCGCGGGAGCAAAGGCGAGGATTCCCCCGGAGTTTGCGGGACTAGGCGAGTTGGTCAGTGTGCTACCAGTTATTGCTGCTGCGGTTGCTTTGAGGTGGTCTAGGGTCTGATTACAGAAGAGAATGTTACTCACAATCCGAATGTTGAGTGGCAGAGTTGTAGAGGTCTGACAACTGTGGAAGGAAGGTGCTAGCAGCCCGTAGAACCAATCCCAAAGCGAGTTGGCATAAAAGGATGACCCACGAACCAACATAAACAATGAACTAACATCACCCCACCCCATCACAAAAATATCGGAGTAGCCAACTTCAAGACACCTTCACTCTCTGGTTTGGCCTAAACTCAGCATACCCCGAGATGACCTTCACATTACCGCCTCCCGTCGCGTTTAATGCAAAGACACTCTTAAATTTTACCATCTACTGCGTATATTCCATCCTCAGTACCCCATCAACTCCATAGTCGCGTCTCAGTTGGTCCCGCATCCGTGTCACCTTTTTCTTCCTCATCCCAATAACTTTACTCCGAGGCATCATCTGCCACGACCCCATCCACCTTTTTCCTGTCTCACCCGACACTCTCAAAGTCTACATAACGCACCTCCCGGCACCAACTCGCACAGGCGTTCTTCTCGGCCAATCTTGCTACTACACGTTTACATTCGTTGCACTTGAGCCTCGAATGTACGCCGGTCAGCGCCCCTTCTTTGCATGGATTTTGAGGATTTATAAGCGCACTAAAGTTGTACCATTAGAGTATATACACTACACTAATGCAATACCGACTCAGTATCCATACAAGCATAGATAAGCATTCTTTCCGCCTCTTTAACGGCCAGAAATGCCCTTCAAGAAACCGTCATACGCTGGCTTCTTGTTGTAATTCTCGTCGAAAAGTAGCGCGGCTCCCTCACCCGCAAAGACACCCGGAATCCACGAATACTCATCAGAGATACCCTACGCGGACGTCAATTTTGACCACTGAATTTAGGGGTAAGGAGAGAAGACATACCCAAACTGTCATACCAATGCATCTCTTCACCGCCAAGCAAGACTTCGCAACGCGCTCGTACGCTGCAGCCTGCACCGCAAGTTTTTCGGGAGTGGCAGGAGTATTCATTCGGAGGTCAACCTCGGTGTACGCGACATCGACACCCAGGTCAGCCGTTGCACGAAGTGCAGTCTCGAGCGTTTTCTGATCCGGTGCTGCGCCTGGTGCTGTTGGTGTGGCCTCGCTGGCAAGATGGGCTTGGTAGCCGACACCATCAATCCTGACGCCGTAGGACTTGATGAGCTTGACGATTCGCTTCGCGCCTTCGGTTTTATTACCGTTATATTCGAGGTTGTAGTCGTTGTCTTAATGGAAGTGAGTCATGGCGCATGTGTATGATGGGAAAAAGTTACATACAAAAGAGCTTGGCGTGCTTGTCGTATTTAGCGGCGAGCCTGAATGCGATCGGAAGAAAAGCTTCTCCAATGGTATCATACCACACGCTCGATCGGTAAGTACCGTTCTCGTTTAACGCTAGCAAGCTGTGGTTAGCACAAGGTCGGCATATTTGATGGTTCGGGAAGCACACACCTTCATTCACAACGTCCCATCGGTTGCATTTTCCACGATACCTTCCCGCAAGAGCTTTGATATGATCCTCCATAATCTGGAGGAGCGTGCTGTTGTCGAACTTGCCATCAGTCACCCAAGCGGGGAGCTGGCTGTGCCAGACAAGGTTGTGACAATGAATCTGGATGCCATTTTCCTCCGCGTACTCGACGTATCGGTCAGCGTCTGTGAAGGTAAAGTTTCCGCGAGAGGGCTCTGTCGATTCCCACTTTTGAGCGTTTTCTGGAGTAATTCTGAGAGAGTTTCAGTAGTTGTTGTGGAGCGTTAATGCAGATGTGCACACTAACGAGTTGAAATCCTGCTCAATTATTTTTGGCTCCGCGGGTTCGTCATCCCGAATCGTCCATGCCGTGCCAATGAAGCTTCTTCCCCGCGAGCGCATAGCCTTATAAAGACTCTCGGACTTTCCATAGCCTTTTGAAGGAGCGGCGATTGCCGTGCTGGCCAATGCCAAGGTCGAAGCAATGAGTGTAGAGAAATGCATCTTGCTTTAGGTCCTGAGGGGATGTTTTCCTTGTCTACAACAGAACCTGTACGGCATCTATTCCCATTATATATCGTACCTTGACGGTTATTTGACGATTCGCGAGTTCGTAGACCTAAGGGATTTATCCGGGTTAGCGGACAATCTTTAACCGGGCTCGTGGTTGTTGCGGCTCGGAGATTCCAAACGCCACATGCGGAGTTCTAGAAGCTTGTTCATATATTAGCCGACTTGGGCCTCGGGAATTCGGTGGCGAATGTCAAAACCAAGCTTGGTACCTGGCTGTGTATACGCATGGGTGGTATGTCCCATCCGTCCGGCCCTTCGTTATGCATTCTCTTCTTAGCTTGAGGCGGTTTGGTATATTTTACTGCACATTTTGATCGATCCCCGTATGTGACCACTCTGGTCTTATCCGACATAGCACTGTTAAGCTGTGGATTGCAACCTATAATTGACGCAAGAAGCTGCCCAGGTTTTCGGGTCCGTCTTTCCCAGGTCCCTGGCATGCATACGACGGGCTTCAATATAGATCAATATGAGCCTGTTGGCTTCATTGACGGATATAATGACACGTGGTAAACGGAGATGAACACATCGAGTTGCAGTGCGTGTCTATGTTTCTTCCTTCCGTGGAGGACGCTTCGAGATTGTGAAGAGAATGTACAAATTCAGCATGGGTTGTCGGAACTGTAGATTTTCCACGGCAGGATAGCAACGCCGTCGAGGTCGGGCAGTGGCGCAGGGACGAAGGAGCTCCGCACCAGACTTCGCTATGCCAAAACGCTCCCACTATTCGCATCTGCGCCTGCGTCTCTACTCGCATCCTTGTATTGTGCGCACTCCGCAAGCATAATCCTCCCCTGTACCCGTAAAAGGGCGATTCATCGATTTAATACAGATTACTATGGATGCATAGAATATTCGGGACACTTCACCATCTGTGCGCGCCGGGCCCCACCACCTATCCACACCTACCACCTCCTGTAGTGCATGCAAACTCCTACCAACGCCCCAGCCCCCTCGCTCGTCCTGGAAAAAGTTGTTGTTCGGAACAGAATAGTACTGCGATCGGTACATAATTCGAGCTATTGGTGAGGAACAAGCTCTACATGCGTTGAGGGTTTGAAGCGACTGAGTGACATGGAACTGGACACGGCAGACTTGTTAAGCGCGAACCCTCCAAGACCGTACTCGAGCCTTCCCAAAATTCTTCCCAAACTACCAAACTCTTCAGCAATATTTGGCATGACATGGTCTCCGCAGTTCGCGAACTCAGCAAGCACAATCGAACAGCTGAACTCGGATAGGTCTGTCTAGAGTTTTTCATACTTGCGTTGGGGAATTTTAAGATAATTGTAGGACTTTTGCTTAAGCGCTCCGCAATTGAGCAATAAGTTTGAGGGTGGTCGATGTCGAATTGATTGGAGGATTTGAATAGAATTGTCCTCGCCTACTATTCAATTTGGGCGCATCGTTTACATCTACAGTCTTGTACCGGCCAATACCATCAACGAATTATCACGACAGATCGGCATCTTGACTTAATGGTTCTACTCAAATAGTTAAATATAGTTGAGCAGGACGGTTTTGTACTTTTTCCAAGCCACGTTTGCGCTCTCATTCGCGTCGCTCTTCTCGTCCTCGCTGTTCTGCCTCCTCGCAGTGGCGCCATATTCGTAGCATTATACAGATGAGGAATATGGGCAGAACACTAGCTTTTGTGCCCCAGTTTTTTATGCACTGTTCATTAGCAAAAATTCCTTGCGAAGGATTCACTAGTATTCCTATAACTTGTCTGTATTCGTGAAGCTTAGTCGTTTTGAGGAGTCATAAGCTGTCTGTGTAACAGAACGCTTCAGGACTCCATTCGATGAGGAGATTCCCTAAAAGCAACGGTTAATGCGGTAATACTGAGAAAATGAGGAAACGTTTGATCAAGCCTGGTCCCTAGGTGGTTTGTGCCAGGGACTCTCTCTGTATAAATAGCTAGATACTCAGCTTGTGTAGAAATCAGAGCACTCAACTTCCGAACTGCGCGCCACGTGACATAAGCCCTGTCCACGAGGGAGGAAGGAGTGGTATACGAACATGTCGTTATTTCCAGCATGGAGTCTATAATGCATGACGCACACATCATCTACGCCTATGTGGCAGACAGGGTTCCTGTTAGCTTTCGGACCGATCATATCAACACATCCATATCGAACTCATCTCAGGGCTTGAGCTCGAGCCCAACCTTTGGTCTAAATGTGAGCACATCACGGTATTTCGAAGTAGGAACGGGTCTAATCGATCTGCGGATCTTCGCCAAGGGTCCTGTCTCGCCGAATAATGCTCTGTGGAAACGACCAGACATAGCCCGTTCTTTCTTCTCTTCAAGGACGACGTTATTGCCTGACACAATTCTTATTCTGCGTACCTGAGTTGTTTAGTTACATCATCATGCATTGTGAGGCAATATTCCCAATCCAGGCTACATTCGCCCAGCACACCGTCGACGAATTGTTCCCAGTTTGCAAGGGCTGTAAGGCTAGTGCAAATTGCTGTGCAGGTGAATTTTATTTAGCACGGGACTGCTCGACGGCTCTACGTCGTTTCGTTGATCATCGTTTGGTAGCCACTGCCGTGGAGGCACACCAGTGAAGTTTATTCTTCGAAAGTCCTGATTGGGACGGATCACCATGAGGATCGCCAAACTTTCGATATTCTCACCGCCACACTCGGATATCACGCACCTGCAATTGGCCGAAGGTATTGCAGCCCATTCATGGCATTTGCGAGAAGGTCACGATCTTCGCGTTCGTCATGTTGAGGCCGAGGCGGAAGCCGCGGTGCTTGAGGAGCGCCAGTTGATTCCCAACGTAGTCCGTGGGTTGGTTGGATCGGTGCTCTGTTGCCAACGCTGTCAACCAGAACAACAAGCACCTGGTCCCCATGACTCCCAAGGGCCATGTCCCGGCCTGAACTTGTTAGCCAATCACGGCTACCTTTCTCGCAATGAACGCGTCACTTTGGTGAGGTCCTCAATGCGACGTCTCGTGGCTTCAACATGGGCGCTGATTTCGCTTCCGCTTTGACTGTCTTTGCCATCCTTCTCCCATAAGATGTGGAGCATGAACACTTCCCATCACGTGACCAACGCCACCCACCAGTTGACCCAGCTTAAAATCTTCTTATATTTTACAATCCCTCTGTCCACATTGCACAGGACGCACATAAGAACCTCGCCAGGCTCCTTCTATTAGCTAGCATAGACGTTCGCAGTTTCGCAGTTTCGCAGATTCGGTCTTTCGCTTCATCCGAGTTCGGCCGAAGCCTTAGCGAACGTGCCCGACACTGCTTACTGAAACAGCCAACATCGACGGCTTACAAAATAGTCACAAGCAGAAGATCGGTGCTAATCAGGGTACGTAGGTATTTAAGCACTAGGATGGCGGCGTACATTTTCATTCTGCAACCACTTCTCTTTAATTCAGCAAACCTAAAGTTCAACATAATCCTCGGACCATCAGATATTAGCCCCTGACCGACTGATTCACCATGGTTCATGCTGCCATCGTCAACACCTGGGGTGCAACGCCCACCTACACCACCATCGACCTACCTACCCCAGATACGAATCAAATCCGCGTCAAAATCCTCGCAGCTGGCGTTCACAACCTCGTCCGCTCTCGCGCAGCAGGGCAACATTACTCTGTCGCCGGGAAAAACCCTCCTCATATTCCCGGCGTCGATGGAGTCGGAAGAGTAATAGAGACTGGACAGCTCGTTTACTTCAACGCACTTACCGCACCAACTGGGTCTCTTGCCGAGGAAATCATCGTAGGACCACGCGACGTTTATCCTCTAGCGGAGGACGCGGATCCGGAGACTGTTGCCGTGCTAGCGAATCCGGCGTTGAGTTCGTGGATGGCGCTTGCTGCTCGCGCCGGCATTAAGAAGGGGGAGGATTTCAAAGTCGCTATCATCGGGGCAACAGGCGTCAGTGGAGGAGCAGCGGTGCAAATTGCAAAGGCGTTCGGGGCAACTGAGGTGGTGACAATTGGGAAACCTGGAATCAAGCTGGATAGAACGAAGGAGCTTGGTGCTACGGCGACTATTGCGCTGCAGGAGAAGCTTGAGGATACGGACTTTGGAGCTGCCGCTGATGTGGATGTCATGCTAGACTACTTGTGGGGCAACGTCGCACAGGTCTCACTCACGGGCATCCTCTCCAAGCGTAAAAATCCCAGCCAGCGTCTTACGTGGGTGGAGATTGGTGCGCTCGCTGGTGACGAGATGGGCGTATCAGCGAGTATACTGAGGAAGGCGAATGTGGTTATGCTAGGATGCGGGCCGGGAAGCTGGACGTTTCCCGAGCTGGGGAAGCAGTTGCCGAATATGTTGGATACTATTGTGAGTGGAGGACTGAAGACGGACTTTGTGGTTAAGAAGTTGCAGGACGTAGAAAGCTGGTGGGGTGAAACAGGTGGGCCGAGGATCGTAGTTCAGCCTTGGGATAGTTTACTATAGTAACTCTATATCCGGGAACTTTTAACTCTATTTTTCGAATGAGTAGTAGCTATCGTGTCGTTAAACTCGTGGAATAATCTAAAGAAGGTAATATAAAAAGGTATTTCGTTCTGAATACCTTAAAACGTAAGAAGGTTATTGGTTATAGTTATTACCTATAATTACCTAAAGCTTATATTACGGTATAACTACGCGGGTGACGACCCGAGCCTTATAAAAGAGAGCGAGCCGTATACTACGGGTAACGGCTAGAGCCTTAGAGAACGTAGTATATACTATAGTATAATATTTTAAGCTTTATAGAGGGGGCGTAGCGCGTGCTATAATGTTGAGCGGTAGCGACAGTAGTCTACAGACTCGAGAGTAGCCAGAAACGTGACCTGCTGCCTGTTCAACGTCCCATAAGCTTCTTCATCCGCGGAGCGTTGCATTCCATCCTCCATCCTCTATCCTCCACAGTCTCATCAATTGCTCTATCCATCCACGCAGCTAGCTTACCTCTTCAACCTGCGACGTCACCTCCATCTCGCGACCCCACGAGTGCCCGCGGGACCGTCCCAAAAGCCATTTCGAAACTCGTCCGCCGCTATACTATATATATGGCTTTACGCTCTTATTATGACACGGTCAACTCAGGTCTTCAATTAATACGTTACTCCTTATATCCATTGTACTATTATATCTCATCTGGCTTCAAAATCGACACGTTTCCAAACTTAGCACCAATGTCGATGACCATTACTCCGTTCATTCCATCAACGAACGTTGCATCCGCCACTGTCAGCTTGGGTGTCTCTAAGTCATCCACAAATACTTCGATATCATTCCCCACTGCTGTTACCCTAATCTTGTGATCGGCCCCTTTACCCACTTGAGTCTTAACAATGGATGCCTCTTCAATCGTCGTTCGATCCTCATTCTCGAATGTCTCTAGCGATATAATACCAGATGGCGACAGCCCGACATAGTACCCGCTGAAGCCGGACATTTCAGTCTCGGTCGCTCTAAAAACGAGCCCCGCCGATCCAGATAAATCAGGTTCGTCCGGTAACTTGATGACAACGTCGAAAACAAGATCTGTGAAGTTCGTATCCAGAAGCGCCATACCATTTGTTGTTTCCTCGACCTCGAGGCGCTGATCAACAACCTCCCACTCTCCCCCATAAGTTTCCCATCCAATCATGTTCCCATCAGCAAAGTTATCCTTGACCAACATGCGCACTGGCGCAATCGTGCCATCTTCATTGAAGTACATGCGATCATATGCAAGCACCCGGTGATTAGGAAGCGACTCACTCAATGATCGGCGGTGGTAAAAGATGTAGTAGATATCCGTGTCCGGGATATGAATGATCCCATGATGGCCGCTGCTCGTCGCAACCGCACTATCCTGCTGCAAAATCTTGGCCTTCCTTTCAAACGGGCCTAACGGTGAATCGGCCATGGCGTATGAGACGGCGTAGTTGGGTCCGCCCCAACCACCCTCTGACCACATGAAGTAATAGATCCCGTTCCGCTTTATCATTTGTGATCCCTCGACGTAGTTCGTTGGTGTAATACTCTTGAATACCGTTCCATCGTCGAACTCTCCTAAGGAAATCATGTCCTCGTTTAACTTTGCCACATTCGCAAATTTATGACCGCCATAGTAGATGTAAGCCTGTCCGTCGTCGTCGATGAAAACATCCTGGTCAATTGGCTGCGCGCGATTGTGATAGTCCCCAATGAGTGGCTCTCCAAGTGCGTCGATGTACGGTCCCTCGGGTTTATCTGCCACCGCAACCCCAATACCACCAATCATTCCGTGCTCTGCCTCGCGCTCTTGTATGTCATTAGCACCAAAGTAGAGGTAGTATTTCCCATTCCTAAAGGCCGGCGCGGGCGCCCAGACAGCTTTCGTGGCCCACTCCACGTCGGCGATGGTCAAGATATTGGGATGTTTGGTCCAGTTGATTAGGTCCTCGCTGGAGAATGCGTCAAGGTATATCTGCTCCTCGTATTCATATGATGAGGTTGGGAAGACCCAGTATATGCCGTCGTAGATCGCAGTATCTGGGTCGGCGTACCAGCCGTCTACGAACGGGTTGCCGGCTTCCGCTGTGGTGTAGTTGAGAACGGCCGGTGTTCCGCAGCCCAAATCTGAACTTAGCGGTGTAGGGAAACTGCTAGTAGAGGCTATTGAGAGGAAAATGACTATTTGCACGGTGATGCAGATTTTTCGAAAAAAATCCCACACGCCTAAGAGTACCGTTGGAAAACTCAGCTTAGCCATTACCGTCGTGGTGTTTAGGTGTGTCCGTAAATCAGGTGTCGGTGTTGTTGTTATGACTGCTTTCAGCACATCGTCTGGAATTGGCGTATACGATACTTTTTCTTTGAGCCCATTCAAACCGGAACTCGTGGATAGCAACAAGAGGGAAAAAATGAGCGAGCAAAACAGGCCGCCTATCATCTTATCATGCGAGAGTATCATGACCACAACGTCTTGTGATGGGCGGGATGTTACGTGCAAGCTGCTCAATGTGGAAAGTGGTTTTCATGCTGCAGACGATGGAAAACCGCCTGACAGTGCTGCGCCATGTCACCTTACGTTTATAGCGCGGTTTGGCATGCATACCCCTCTTATGCATGCTAACAGCGGCTTACATGTTGCAACGAACCAATCGGACTCCAGCTACATCAACTCTCCAAATCTGATCATAAGTGGGTCGAAAAGCATCCCTGCAATCAAGTTCGACCTTGTGATCTTGTGGTGCGAAGTTTTATCGTGCCAAGTGAACGCAACGGCTATGCAGATCGCATTATTACGGAATGTCTGCAACTTATCAAGTTTGAAATTTGAGTGCGCGACGCGTCCAAATATTCGTTCTCGTTGCTGCCGTTATGATGGCGAGAACGCAATTATACAACATACGTAGCCCTTTGCACCGTCATGTGCTTTCGCAATGATCTTCAGTCGAATTATATCACATTGAATAAATATCCAGCTGGTCTTAGAGGAGAAGTCGCTAGCAACTATATGTCGCTTACTATGGTGTCCACTGAATACTAATAAAGGAGATATCCACGTTTCGATTACTATTTACACATGAGTGGGGGCGGCGGAAGTGCTCGTACTTGCGGCGATACGAAGTTGATTGTTCGTCTGCACCCCGACGCAACGCAACAAAAGTATTTTAGGCGAAAAATGAGCCACATTTTGTTTATGTTTCGTCAAGTTCCCTTTACATATCTGCCTAGATTATTCCGCGTTCGCACTACAGTTCTTTCGGACGTTGTGGTTTACTGATATTGTGTAGACTGCGGCAACGAGATTCGCGTGAGCGCTTCAGCTGGTGTTCTCACGCAACTGGAGGACAACTACTGCGTTGCGCCTTGCTCCGGCGACAAAGCTGAGGCTTGTGGCGGCGTCGAACACATTTTGATCTACAAGTTCGACGACACTCCTGATCCCACTCCTACTCCACCTACTCCTACGCCTCCTACGCCTCCTACGCCCACTCCTCCTACTCCTACGCCTCCTACGCCTGAGCCTCCTACGCCTGAGCCTCCTGCGCCTGAGCTGCTGTCGTGTGCTTGTCTAGAGATAATCCGCCATGTATCGCATAGCATTATTTTCTTAAATTTAGGATCACTCCTGGAATTACATAGCCAACGGACCCAATGGTTAGAAATCCATAAAGTATAGTTAACGAAGCGGCGATGACCCGGCCATAGCTTGGCTTGAGCTCTCAAGACTATCCGAACGCGCATATCGCATATTTGCCTTTCCTTCATGTTCTCGTCATTTACTTGACAACATAGTCATGCACCGCCTGAAGCAGATCATCTTACGAACTCGCTATTCCCTTGGCAGAGGTAACTCATCGCCTTGTGCCATACGTCTACCAGCGCACGCGCATTGATGCGCCGGACAGCACCTGTGGCTTGTTGGTTATAATGCTATTTGTCAAATGATCCTAGCCAAGTATCCCCACGTGAGGCGGAGCCACTCGACAGATTTAGGATCCGATCGTTCACGTCGCTCGATTAGGCAAAACGTACCAACGCCTTGTCGCCTTGCTCGTACTGCAGAGTTCTCCCATTTTAGAAATCATTTACTAGCACTAAGCTTTTTGATCTCCCAGATTTTGGGACCTTCTGATTGGCGATATTTTAGTTGCTACATGTACAGCCATTGCTTACTGACGGATACACCTCGAGCCGCACCTTGCCAAGGCATCAGGCCACCACGAAGAGACTAATGCTACTATATGGGGCTTATATGTCTGAATTTAGAAAACATTTACGCCCCAGCGTCTGTTGTATCGATATAAAGATGCCTTCCAGCTCACTTGAATGATCATCTCATCGGTCACTCCACAGACACACAAAGCCTATCACTAAACCGACAACTACGCATATCCTAATCAATAATTCTACCACAACCGTCAACATGCAATTCAAAACCACCCTCTTCGCTGCCCTCGCCTCAACCGGCGCACTCGCCCTTCCGCAGCCTCACCCAGCCATTGACAACACCGTCACCGTAAGCCTCGCAAGTCTCAATGAGGACCTCGCAGTGGGTATTCAGTTCAGCAAAGTCCAGTTCGGCACACTCGAGCAGCGCAATATCAGTGGCAGTCGCGGCCCCTTCCAAACCGTTAGCCTTCGTGTCGGAGAAGACGTGCCACAGCAGAACCTCCGCTGCCAAATTATCGATGAGCAGGGTAACCCTATTCCCGTTAACCGCGGTAAGAACATTGGTTCTCTCACGTTCGCTGATGGCGGCTTAAACGAGTGGACGCTCGCACAAGAAAGCATCGTCGAAACAATCATCTGCGATCCTTCTTTCGTTGCCGCCAAAGGAACACCAGTCACTGTCGCTCTCTTCGGGCCCAGCGAGCTCGCCACTCAGACCAAATTTCTCAAAGACGGTCTCGTTCGCGAGCAGCTTCCCCCTCGGGCGTCTTCCGGTCCTTACGACACCGTTGAGCTTGTCCTCGGTGATGGAAAGAAACCCCTTCGCTGCCAGCTCATCAACGCTTCCGGCCATCCTATCATCGTCAAACGCAACGCGGCTATCGATACTACCTTTGCTGATGGTGATGTTGGCCCGTGGGAGCTCTTGAATGCTATGTGGGAGCCCGAGGCTACGGAAGTGAAGGAGATCATCTGCGATCCTGCTTTCGTTGCTGATCCTCTTAACTAAGGGCATAAGTGGATGGTCCTTTGCGAGACGTTGGGATGGAAAGAATATGTTTGCAATCTTTACACTGCATAGCGACGGGTATGGTGCATTTTGGTCCATGGGAGTTTCTAATTTTGTCATTGCATCCACTTTTCGTGCCAATAGTTAGGGATCTTTTGATCACACTAATTATGTTTTATTCATATAGAAAATGGGACCACTCCTTTTCCCGTGACATTAAATGATGAATTGTAATCCCGAGCTTCTTTCTACACTTGAACACAAAAGCAGCCTCGAGTATGGGCACAAATGTCATTATGCTGCTCAACCTTTGAGACAATATTGTACATGAATCCTCCATCAACACCTTCTTAGGGTATGAGAAGAAAGAACGCTTTCTACTGTGTACCGTTCGGCCTATCACTTTGTACGATGCGGGACCAGTTTCTACGCATCGGGTAGTTGCTTAACAACCGCCTCCGCCCACTCCACCTTCAGATCGCGCAAAAACGTCGTCGTAGTATCCACATACGGTGAGTTCATACCGAAGCACATGACGGAAACATCCAACTCCTTCAAGGCATACCTCACCGCCAAATCCAGCCGGCCATGCCTCTTCCACCCCGCAGCAGCATCATGATACGCCAACCCCAATGCCTCACCCACAAGTCCCTCCTCTTTGAGTAGTCTCACCAACTCCAACGCCGCTCTAGGCCTTTCAGATGCCCAAATCTGCTTCCTTGCTGCGACTCGTATCCTCGCGTTCAACACCATCATGCGCGCTCTGCGCACATCGCTGGATACAGAGCCGCACCCGCATGCAGAGCAGGAACACACAAATCCATACGCGGATAGCTTCTCTTTCCGGGAGTTCATGGTCTGGTAAGGTAACTCGTAACTCAGCTTAATTTGCGCATTTGCCGGGATCGCGACAATAGCGTGCACGGTAATTTGGGACAGTCGTGGGTTCCACGCGAAACTAGCATTAGGGATGCAGGAGTGGTTGAAGCGCGCAGCGAGAGGGAGAATGGAGGTGCGAGATCCCGTTTGCCAGGCGTTAGAGTTGAAGATGTCGACCACACGGGCAACATCTCGATTGTTAGGGTCGAGAGCATGTAGCGTGAGATATTGAGCTTGTTGGATGCTCGTCAGGTGCGAGAAGGCGGTTATGACGGATGCGTTTGTGCGCGGTTCGCGGACGTTGAAAAGAGGCGTTTCGCTAAGAATGAGGGTCCCGGCAGGGATGGACGCCGTGGAGAAGCAGCCGAGGCCTTCGCCAGGGGAGGGGAGGACAGTATATAGAGCGTTCATTGTGGGGATTGCGATGGCGCGCTGCAGTCCCTGTTTAGTACAATTTCGGGATCAAACTTTGCAGTCCCGATCCGGAGGCCGCGCTCAAAGATGATGTCATTTCTGCAAGAAGGAACACTGGGTTGGTTTCATGTCTAGTTTCAGAGTTGTTTCTGACCAATTACGGCAACTCATATAGGATTGTATATATCGATTCTAGCATTAATATAATCCGATGATTCCACAGAACTATGTCCCGGATAATCTTTAGGCTTCTAGCGCAAACCCTGTAGTCGGAGTGTGTCGGCCCTCCCTAGCGCTGTTGAGCCGTAGAGAGCTTTTGGAAGCGCAACCACCTTTCCAGTCCAAATGACTTATCGAATTTTATTATCAGAATCGGCTAGCGGTTAGTCTAAGTTCCGCAAATTTACATAAGAAAAGAGCGAAAGAAATAATAGCATTAGTATTATCAACCAGAAGTTCTAGGAAACATTCTCTTTTGGCACCAATCTAAAGGATCATCCTCACTGAACTACATCTACTTCCGCCAGTATTTTGTTTGTACTGGAAGACCATCAGCGTTGATAGTTACTACCAAAGTTTGGGCCTAATGTTGATGGAGTCGGGAGGGTGTGTGGTTGAGCTGGACTAATTGCTATGAACTCCTATTGAGGACTCCCTCTATAAACCGTAATAGAAAGTGTCGTCTAGTTTCTTAAATTACCACAAACCTTCTCGCACCGTGCTTTTCCGTCCAATTTTTCCGATATAGGCAATATTCTTGATGTAAATACAAACATGTCAATTCCATCAAATTGCCTAAACGCAATCAAGTCTAGGTTAGAGAGCTCTCAACATAAGAAATTGGTAGGCAAAATTCGTAGAAAACGTCAAAATAAGGGTTGTCGTTACCGCGTTTCAAGTTCCCAGGCCACTCATTCGTCGGACAGAGCGAGATTGCGCAACGCCATGAAGAAGTTATCTGGTGTATTGATTAAGGTGAGGTATGCTCGAAGAAACAGCGTATATGTGGCGCTAGCGCACAAGCTGTTACGTACATAAATGGCTACTGTCAGGTGCCTCAGATTATAGCTTCCATCGTATCCTCACCTCTCATACTGCGTGCGAAGAGAATAGACAATTGCGGCGATATCATTTATAAAGGCCAGTTACTCGCATAGCTCTTTTTGTATTTTATTTCGTAGGTCCGTGGAAGTTGGGCAAAGATGCGAGACATTCAAACACGAGTGAGCGCTAAATGCATTTTTGATACCTGAAACATTCGCGAGATCGATGAAGAGGATAGGTGCATAGATCAATTAACAAATCCAGATTACCCCGATCGGCCATACCTGATAGCAGCTTACTTTTTGACTCCACAGTGCCAACACAGAGCTATAGACCATCCGTCTTACTACTTCGAGATTCGGAAGAGGGAGCAAAGCAGCCCAAAACATGATCCCCCAGCGCACCCTAATAGAGCTCAGCCAGGAACCCAGGAACATTCTCACGTAAAGGGAACTTTCGGTTTCATAGCCCAAATGGCTTACTAAGAACTGTCGATCCTGGAGCCATCCGGTGTGACCGGTGCTATTTTATTCCTCAGTCCTCATGGGCCGCACGTTGGCATCATTCTTGTTTTCTTTTAATTTATACATGTGGGTAATCGGATATAGAAAGTAGCATCGAGCTATTCATATGTAGATTTCAGAGACTGAAAAAGCGAGCGACATACGTGGGTGCGTTATGAAGTTAGAGTACTTGGCTGCGGTGAGGTAAGGGATATAATGTCACCTACAAGCATAGGCGCATCCCATCTAAGGTTTTATTTAGCAAGCCCAGGGACAAGAACATGGATTCGAATTTTCGGGATTTCCGAACTTTAAGGAAGAGTGGATAGGCAGAGGGACATGTAGTGAGTTAATTTCGAAATCTAGAGCTCCAAACACAGCTCATATTTCCAATATTTAGTTCTGACTTCTGGCGGCGAAGCGAGCAGGCAATATGGGGATCGATGCTAGTGCTTTTAAGGGGATCAACCGAGTTACAAGGAAATGTTTATCGAGAGTGCCAGACGCAATACGTTATTCCTCGTTTTCCAAGCTCTAATCAAGAACGCCATAGATTGGTGGGAAAGCCATTAAGCGCTCTCTTGTAGTTTCTAAGCAATGGAAGGAGTGAAAACCTCTCTCACTGTACTCTTTCCATGTCGGTACCGCCCATGTTTCTTAATTTAGAGAAGAACCTAGATCCCACACACATCGGGCCATTCTACGTAGCTTAATCCGAAGGCTCCGCCAAGAAAATATGCTGTCAGGTCAACGCCATTTGAAGGCCTTGCGACATCGAGAGAGTAAGATAGACGCGGAACGAACATGTGGTGAGTTCTGTTTCCAGTTTTAAGGTGTAGAAGACAAACAATATAGATGGCATTTTCTGATGGCTCTGGTCGTGCCTCGCGGGTAGAGGTAGCTGTGATGTAGAGGAGAAACACCCAGTCATAGCCCGTGTATTGCATAGCTTCAACTAACGAACATGTGAAATCAAATGCAGTCGATTTTAGTGTACCAGAAGCACAAAGAAGGAACATGGATCTGCGTGAAGCCGGCTCTGATATGCAGGAGGCGCGAGAAGGGAGCAAAATTACCTCTTATCCCCCCAGTCGTCGTCTTCGGGAGAAGAAAAAACGAGCTGAGTGCGACATTTGCTGAGTATGAACGTGTTTGCGACCCTCTAGAAGTGCGCAGTACATGAAAGAAGGTAGTTTGATTTGATTTCTCACAAACTCTGAACCGACCGCGCGGATACGGAGAAGAGGGGCTCCCAGACTATTTAACTGTATTTTTAGGACCTTCAGTCATCTGTTTGGCGTAGCTAACAACAACGCATCTCACTAAACTCTTCCGAGTTCCGGTGAAGAAGGCACCGGAGAGGTGGCAGAAGAAGCGGAAGAGGGAAGAAACACATTTGTTCGCTGTTCTTAATCTCCGGATAACAAGAGCATGCCTAAGCAACCAAAGCCATCCAGCCGCTCAACTTTCGTGTAAATCTCCAGCGCAGCCAAGCCATGGTGTATGGAGTGAGCAAATTTTAAGACCCAACACGCAAGAAATAACCGCGCTCATGATAGAAACCTGTGTCCGGTAAACGGAGCAAGATAGGTATTTCCATCCCGCAAACCAGCGCCAGGAACATATTCAGGTCAAGGTACCATTTTTGCTTCCACAACCAAAGGGTCGCGGAAAACCCATTAAGGAGAAGTATCTCGTTTATCTATCCTGCAAACAAACTGATGCAGATAACGTCTACTCTTAGTCAACGTAGGCATGAGCAGGCGACCTGGAGATTAGCGCGGGTGGAGTGGAAATACGACATTTCCAAAGCCTCGATCTCATGTCCCTTCCTAGATTTACCTTAAGCGGCTCCTTCTTGCTCGTTGAAAGGATGGCGCATGCATTGATCCCAAAGAGCCGCAATATGACTGTAAAGAGCTGTATGTTTGTCATGCTTCGGCTCCTACGAAGCCGACATCACAATTTGTTCATATGCTTTGAATTTTGAAGTGCGAGCCGGGACACTCATACAATCTGTGGTGATCGTATTTTAGTCCTAAAAAGGAGAGTGGGAGAGGAAAGCAAGTCCGCCATACGTCGACTCTGTTAAGGCTTAAGGTCGGAAGAGGACGCCAGCATAGGGGCGGGCGTCATTGATTCTAGTCCATAAATTTCGTAGCGGTAATTTTGGAGCGGAGAAAGACAGCACCCACCCCATGTTACGGGAGGTATTTGTCTTCATATCATTTACGCGTCCGGACACGGAACAACATTCTCAGGCAGTGTTCGTTTTTAACATCCAGGAACGGAAGAGACAGAGACGCCATATAATGGCGGTAGTTGTTATTTTAGCCGGTGTGGGCAGGGGAGCCGAAAGAGACAGCATATGTTTCTCTTCAAACTCTTGGAAGACATGTTATTCCAACGCATGTTCTTTCAGTAGTCCTGAATCGTAGACGTGGAGGAAGAATGTCCGCAGATACTGCAGTAACTGTTCGACCGGGGAAATAAGGACGGCGGTAAAGCCATGGATCCGAAGTGATAGACATTCTCGAGTTCGCCAAAAGAGGGAGGCGCAGCACCACATTTCGTCTGTGATTGCAGCTTTGGAGGTCGGAGGAAGCACACCCTTGTAGACAACGACAGTGGCCCTTTGATACTTAGGAAAGATCGAAGATAATATCGAGCGACGGACGCAGACGACATTTGCTCAGCAGTGAAGGTATGTTAATCCGATCAAGCACGCTCGCAGAGACACACATATAAGGCTCCCAGAGTCTTTTTGGTTGCTGGTGCTGTGTGGAAGAGGAGCGACAAAGCCGTCACCAATGAGTCCATTGATTTTCATGCCAATAACAATACCGCGAGTGGAGAGGCGAGCAGCAGACAAAGCATGCGCAAGGCCCTCGATGACTTTTCGACTTCGAGCTTGACGGCGGAAGGAGACAGGAAAGAGCATGCCCGATATATTCCACCGTACTGAAGGCATTGGGACTGCGGAAGAGATTATTTGAAACTGAGCTCTTTTCAATACCCCCAGGGAGGGGTTGATGGTCGATGAGAAGAGGAGGACCATCAAAGTCAACAGGCACGATTTCAGAGGTGCAAAGCGCACAACATCGTCTATCCATGCGTGAGTTTTAAGCTTCTGGATGGAGAAGTAGACGGACTGCGAGAAAAGAAACGAGAAATGTTGGAGGGGAAAGGGGGGTTTATATAGACAAAAGTGTGCTGATTTACGGTCAGATGGTGCGTAATGGCATTGCAATAGGGAAAGGTAAGAACTGAGAGATGGCGTGCATCACCATCAGAACGTTTCTGTGTGCCATCACCAGCAAGGAAACAGCTTTTCATAAGGATATCATAAACAATCCATTCCATACCACTACTTGTGCATAATACCTGATATCGAAGCATCGAACATTCTCATTATCTATGCCTTATTCCAAGGTCCCTCCTATAGGTATTCACAATCTCAACCCGACCGTATTCGTAGCACGATACCCAACTTGCGTATAACGCTCCAAGCTGGTATCATTGCCCTAGCCCATCACTAGGCGGCACCGCCGGCGTAGTAGTCCCATCTGCAATTTTCGCCGCCTCGACCTCCTCAGCTGTAGGATCATTCGGTACGTCGACGATGACGCCGGGGTCTTTACTTCGGCTCGCTAGCATGGCTGCGCGTTTCTGTTCAAATCAGCCTCGTCCCAACATGCACAATACCGCACCCTCCTCCCTTGTATCCGCCGTCTATATAATGCCTCAATGAAGAAGGGAAAGCACGGCTTACCTCCCTGACCTCCCGGCCCACACCCCTCTCCCCCTCCCCCAAAAACTCCTCATTGATATCCTCCTCCTCGCCCAAACCGGGACTAACCAACCTCTCTTTTCCATCCCTTGCCACGCCCTCTCCTCCTACGCCCTCAGCTTCGCCCGTAGCTCGTCGCTTCAGCTCGTCCGGACTAGTGGGTATACCATCCAGCTCGACTGGCGCAGCGTTTATCGCGGGCGTAGAGGTGTCGATGAACGGCGTCCGCGTAGCCACATTGCTAGATGTTTGGTGCGGGAAGGCTGTCGTTTGAGGGAGCGGGGAGAGCGGGTTCGTGTCGGAGGGGTTTGTGGGCGGGGAGATGGCGTTGGAGTCTGTCATGTTGGTATTCTGGTGGGATGGTGGTATGCTGATGTGTCGGTCTGGAGTCTAAGAGTAGACGCTACTTCGCTGAAGATATTCGTCCCTCGTTGAAGTGTATGAAGGAAAACTAGGCGTAAGACCTTCAGCTGAAGCGCAAGGCTACGACGACAATAGAGCCGCCCGGTTCAACAAACCTCCGAAACGGCGTCAGCCTCAAGTGCTCGATGACGTAGACAAAACACGCCAATAACCTCTTCGCTAAGCTCTTGGAACGCAGAAAGCAGAGCGATGAAGACTTTAGCTGTTTGTTCACTCCAGGGTCCTCCTCTCACGCGGCTGAAAAGACACCCCGCGTTGGCCAAGCTGTTTGTTGTTTGTAGTGGGGCACGGCCAAAGCTTAGCAGGACCGTTCCTGGAGATCCGATCCGATCCTATGACGTCGGCGGACCGTGAGGACGGTTGTATAAATGATTTAGACCAAGCAATAGGTGTAGTCGCGATGGGGCATGGCAAGAATCGAAAGACTTTGCGGATAGCTGAGAGCTGAGACCTAAATTCTGTGCGCCTCATCGCGGGGCTGTGTAAGCTAAACCGCTTTCGGACAACATGGTCAAAGTACAATAGCGACATTGGATGTCAACACTTTTCCTGCTCCTGGACTCCTATTATACCTACAACGGCCTCGCCGGGCCGGTCGACACGTGTATCGGAATCATCATCAAAACATAGCCATGCCAAGGCATACACAATTGTTCCCCAATGCAAATCGGACCACTACTTAGAGTTTGGTATCAAAAACCCCATGGCATATCCGTCTCCTGATGAAGTCTTGCCATCTGGAGGTGCCTAAATGCCATTAGCCGAAATCAAGTATGGTGCATGGAGGCATGCTCACCCCCATAAAGGCTCCACCGTTCCCTGAAAATGCATTTGCATCGTTTTGCTGTGGACTCGTCTGCACTTCATTTGGTAGACCGTTCATTCCATCCGTCTGCATCGGCATGGCGCCAAGGTCTGTCGGAAAGAACGAATTTGTGGCGTCCATGTTCGGACCTTGTATGTAAGAGTCCCATGCATTCTAGAAGCTGTTAACAAGCCAGTTGTAGAGAAGGGTGAAATACATACCCAGTCAATATTATCCGCGCTAGGAAGATCCATGGTCTGGAATCCAAGGTTCGACCCAAAGAGGTTCGAAAATGGGCTTGGTGTGTTATCTGCTCCGCTGGTTGCTGCATTAAAGCTTGGTGTCAATCCTGTTGATTGCTGCGGCATGGGGTCATTGAGTAAATTTGCCATTGAGGGCGGGTACCGAGTCTCAAACATGTTCGCCGAATTCGGTGCCATACCCCCAGTACTGAGCATGCCTAGGGTCATTGCTGCTGAATGTTCAGGAGCGACATTGGCGTCATCCATTGGAGTGGTCGTGGGGAACGTCGATGACGCCGACGAAAAGCTTTGTTGCTGTTTTCTCGTCGCATGATGTTCTTTCAGCTGGCCTAACATCACACTCAGAGTGGAGTGCGCTTTGTACGCCTCCATGGAGTGATCCCTCAGCCCTCCCCAAATCCCCACAGCTGTTTCAATCGCATCGAGCATCTCACCTCGGCGGTCCTCGCCCCAAGAATATGCATCCACAGGCGGTGCCCGACCTTGGCGCTCAGATCTTGCTGTGTGGTAAAGATCGGAGCATACAATCATTGCCGCGAGCAAGAAGTCAACCGTTGTGAGAGATGAGATGAACCACTTTACGCTACGCAGTCTGCCTCCAGGCTGGCACTCTCGATGTAGCGTCGCCTGGTGCTTCAGCATTTCCATTGAGGCGTCGATACACGCCCTCCTCGAATACGCGAATCTGGAATTGAGTCTTGCCGGTGCGAGGAACTTCCTGTGCAGCACACAGATCATTTTGAGGTATAGCAGATCCAGTGTAAAGCGTTGCATGATGAGCGTGGAGGGATCTCGGAGAGACTCGTTTATGCATCGAAACTTGAGGTGTGGTGACATGGCCTCGCGGAGCTCCCTCGCTTGCGAGTCAACTTTCATCACCTCTTCATATGAAGAACAGGTGAGCGCTTCGGTAAGCTCAATCGCCTCTCCAAGCTTGTAGATCAGACGAGTGCGATTGATGAGGAACAGCGTGGGCGTCGCCTCATCTTCTGGCCTCGATGGGGGTAAGACCGCCATGTCCTCAAAAAGCTCATCGTCGTAGACGTTGCGCGGAATCTCCGTGTTGGTGTCTCGTGGTCGAACAACAGGGGGAAGCCCGGCTTGCGCAGAGAAGAGGAGATCGGCTGAGCGAATGGCGGCCCAAAGTCGCCGTCGCATCTCGCCCTGAAACACACTGATGCCTGAGTAGGGGGCAGAATCACGATGTAGACCCATTCGCATGGCAAGCCGCACAACAATGCTTGTGCTGATCATCATGCCAGCTTGAGAGTCCCTGCTGAGGGCGTAGTCAGCCTGTACGTGGAGTACCATGGTTTCTAGCATGTTGGTTATTGGCGAGGTGATGTCGGCCGCGGCCAAGCACTGCGCGGTCAAGGTGCGGTACTCGCTCGACATGGCCCATGACTGTCCCTTGTATTCGGGGGGTTCGTCACCCGCCCGTGTATACGACTGCAGTGCGATGCACATCATAGCAAAGCAAAGCCCTAGCCAGATGGTGGGCGTCTCATTAGGGTTCAACCAATGCTGGTCATATTGTTTTTGGAACGTCGGCCCGTGTATTATATGCACTCCCGGGTCGTACGTGTTGAAGTATCGCGCGACGAGAATGTCGGCGGTGGCCTTTTGGGGAAAACGGCTGAGAATATCGGCGTGGAAGGGCGGCTTCTGTCCACCGAACAGAAAGGCGGTGCCCACGTTCGTAACATCACTGTGTGCCTCTTTGTAGCGCTTCAGCTGCTCGTCGTACTGCTTTTTATGCTCCTGGAAGTAGTTTTTGACCTCGGAAAGCTGCATAGAGTCAGTTTTGGCCCTCTCAGAAGCATGTCGTATCAACGCACCTCTCCCAATATCGCATACCAATGCGCTTCGGAGGCAAACACTGCACGGTTGTTGTCCATCTTCATGACGCCAATCGACTTGGTGACACGCTCCACCTCGCTCTCCTCGCCGTCCTCTTCCAGTATCGACTCGGGGCCATTGCTAAGATCGTAGGGGGCGTCTATGGAGCCGTTGAGGCTGTTCGCGATGGCGGCTTGGGCGGCGGCAGGTCCAGCGCTCTGGGCGCCATTGGTCATCAGCGAGAGAACCAGTCCTTCGAGCCGGTCAATGCGGTTTTGCATATCATCTGGAGAAGCGGCGGGGCCGGTGCTCGAGGCACTCTTCTTGCGATTGCCCGGAGAAGCGTACGTACATGATGGCGCATCACCCCGCTTGGTGCAATTGTCGCAGGGGTGGCCGCGGTTGCATTTCAGTCTGCGGATATTAGCATTCGTCCGAAGTGCGACCGGACGACACCTACTTCCTGTGCCTGCAGGGCCCGCAGGACAGTGGGACTCGATTTCGCTTGCGCACCACCCTGAATTGGGGGTCTGGTGGTGACTGTCCTGCGCTCGATGATGTCGTCGACGGCGGCGTCGGAGGCATGGTTACACGAGAAGCTTAGCCACGGAGAGATCGGGTTTAGGCGCGTTAAGTCCGCGAAAGTCGTCGGACGACGCTGGCGATGGTGCTCGCCGTGGACGAAATGGCAGAGCTAAGGAGGGTGCAGGGGCAGCTGTATCTCGCTCCGGCCAGGGACTGGCTTGCGCGCTGCAGGAAAGAGTGTGCGAAAGGTCGGAAGATGTCGAAATGCTCGATGCGGGCTGACACGGCCTTAAATCTCTCGGAGTCGCGTCGTAACTCCAGGCCCACGCGCTGTAGCCTGCTCGCTGGACGATTGATAGTGCTGGGCCGCCCGGCGGATTTCTCCAAGTGATCTGCCGTCTCCTTCCCTGCCGTCCTTATGCGCTGAGCCTCGTCTCAAGCTCTCGTCCGTTGTAAGTATTCGTGTCGCACGCTGGATCGGTGTACTCAGATTGTAAAAAGCAGCGTCGTGACTTTTGGTCGAGTCCAGCCTCAAAGCTGCTTGAAATCTCCTCGTAGGGGGTAGACTCTCGGCCGCGTTGAGATCGCACTCGATGCGCTTCGGTGGTTGACGCCTGAAGGCTCGAGATCAGTCTTGCGCCTCGAGGAACAGGGTCGCACAACGGACGTCTGCTTCAGTGCTCACGAAGAGGGCTTGCTGATGGCAGTGCACAGCGGTCTCGGCCAAGGAATGGGACCCCAAGAGCCTAGCGATAGTCCCTAGCCGCGGTCGATGGCTGTGTCGAGAGATGTAAAGGACGAGGGCGGCGGGAGAAAGGTTAGCGGGCATCAGACCTTTAAGTCCGCATCCTCATTGCCCATCATCTGCCAAGAGCTTCTTCTCTCTACACCACCAGCTCCTCATGCATCTTAGTCTTACTAATCCCTGCACTATAGCAATATCCCCATCATGAGTCACAGCACCTGCATTTGGTACTCGTCATCCTGGTCGCAATTCCATTGGAGCTCGTTCTTCTACCCTTTGCGGCGTTGGCGGGGTTCGAGCACAAGCCACCGACTGCATCACTCGATCGTTCCACAAAGCATGCGGAAGCCCGATGGTAACCGTCAAGTCTATCAAATTGCCATCAAGTCTCAAGCCTTTGAACTTTGCAAGACATGGGCAGCTAATGTCTCAATTGAGTCGACCCCGCACCGCTCCGACCATCGCATCGAAGCCTCAACACGGCATTCACTCTCTATGACGTTGTTCATCTGGGCAGTTGAACTGAGGGTCAGGACGATCTACGAGGTATGGCATCTCGAATAAGTCTGGACACGCTTCCAAATAGAGCCAGGTAGAGTGTAGACAGACCTCTACCGTGGTTTTGCATGTTGCACACCAGGAACACGTTACAACATCACGAACAGCGTCAGCACGCAAGATATCAATAAAAACTTCCATTTGAAGCTGGTCAAGCTAAGCATATATTCCTTTCGAACCATTCGACTACCTATCAATATATAGAAGCCAAATTCTTCTCGTTTCACTTTTGCATTTCTTCGGTTCGTGTAGTACTGAGGAAACGGACAGCAAATCTAATGAAATTTCCTCATGTCGTCGCGAATATCCTCCATTTTTCCAACTTCATTATCGGTTTAGCAGCATCTATTCCACACTTCGTTCAGATGCTCCATCCTTTGCTCCACTCATATTGCTCCCACCAGTCCACAGCACCATCTTCTCCTCTCCCTCACTCCACCGATAAACCGCCCCACTGCCCACATTATACTGATAATAATTCTCCGTCCCCCCTTTAATCATGGCCTTGCGAAACGTAATATTAATCCTTCCCTTCTTCGCCTCATCGCCCGCCCTCTTCGGAATACTATGCAGCCATTTGCTCTGCGTCTTGCCGCGCATGAGCACCATATCCCCGGCGCCGAGCGGAAGCTTGATCTGCTTCGGCTCTTCTACTGGAGTAGTTGAGGGCGCTATAGGCTTGTGCTTCATCAAAAAGTCGCGCTTTGCTCCGAGAGAGAAGGAAGCGATGACCGGGTTGGGGCCGAGGAAGCGCTCGTCATCCGAATGGTAGGATATGCTGTCTTGGCCGTCGGCGTAGTAATTTACGAGGCAGAAGTTGAAGGTCTCGCCCGTTGTACCTTCGGTCAATTTTCGTAAATGGTCGAGACACTGGGGGATTGGGCGCGGGCTGCATTTATATCGTCCCTGTTCGACCTTGCAACCGCTTTTTGCGTCTACGACTTCGCCCTCTTCGTTAAACTTGCTCGTAGCATCAACGCCAAAGACAGTAGTAAATCGAGGCATGTTGATTTTTGTTTCGGCGGTACCGCGCGTAATATTATACTGCACGCGGTAGAAGAACAGCTCTTGACGAAGGAACTCAAACATGCCAGCCGCAATGCTAAACGGGACGTAGGGCTGATAGTAAACCATATCAAGATCAAGTTGGTCATTGATAAGCCTCCCCTCCTCGGCCGGCGCAAAGCTCAACTGCTCTGCAAACGACGGTGGCAAGTGTGGAATTTCGAAGGGATACGAAGGATGACGCGACTTCTCCAAACTAGCCTCATACTTGGGCTTCTTCGGCGCCGTGGGCTTGAAGAAAGAATCCAATGCTCCCCTCTTCATACTGACAGGCCCCAAATTTCTCTCCTAAAAGCTTCCAAGTCCCTTGTTGGGCCTTAGTAACTGGATGACGCTGGAGCAAAACAGCCTCGGTCTTTGGCGTTGTAGAAGCCTTAACAAACACCGTCCTCACAATTTGGAAGTCCTTCCACGTCAGTACGCTACTGCTGGCACAGTTTGTTTGAAGTATCTTACTGGCCGCACTGGTTGAACTTGAATCAAGTCCGCGCCTGGCGTTTTATGGGCGAATGCTAGCTAAAGACCTTGCGCACTGTTCCACGGCACCAGCGCAGGTCTATAGGGTAATGGAGGGTCGGAATCGCCGTAGTTTTCTTGTTGCAGGAGCTTGTTGTAGCGACGGCGAGTGAGATTTTTCAAGTACCGTTGAGAAAAGCGCTGCTGAGGTTGCTGCGGATGAGAGAGCGCGTAGTCACCATGATGAATGCTTAAAATCTATGATGCGGTTAGCTGTGTGCTAGCGTGTGATTGGTCGAGTTGGGCTGGTCAAGCAAGGACGATCGTCAAGCAGGCTTGAAGAACGACAAAACCTTGGAAAAGGTTCTGCACATTGTAAGGGATGTAGTCGCAATTGATTGCGAGTAAGAGAAGAAGAATTACCGGAAGAAGGTTGGGGATTTATATCCCAACATGCATACAGTCGCGCGATAAAGTCAATAAAACTCGCGCTCTTACTACTCTAGCTCTGGAGCCAATTAGATTTAGCTATAACTTGGATCAACTGTACTTCTTTATGTAATTAAGCGCCCCATTTATTTAATACATTGCATAAACTATTCATAACTAACCTTCTAGTTTCAAAGCTAATCCCCGTCGCGTTGTGAGGGACGCGTGGGATAACAAGGTTATGAGAAAGAACATTCCTGTATATGCTAGTGGTATTAATTATGGGTAGCAGTTCATTCGTTTACACACGCACACATAAATTCCCTCTCTGATTATGTCTTTGCGAAAAGCCCACTATAGCTCCTATCCGTTCAATGCATACTTCTCTTCCCTTGTGAGAATTTCTCAATGTTTGGCATCGTGGAACCAGGCTTCGCAGATCTGCGACGTGCGGCACCAATGTCGCAAGGCGTGCTAGCCTAGAACGATCTCTTGTCTAATCGCTATTTAGGATTGAGTTACTCAAGGTGTGCGAGTAATCAGAGCTAATGATGTCGACAACTGAACCTCGGTACCTCGGCTACACTTTAACCCACTCTCCGCCTTAACGGCTCTACCATCTATATTATCCTATCTGGACGTTCTCATCACAAAGCTCATCTCATTTCATTGTTTTCAGAGTGATTATTAGTTTACGCACAAACGCTACTCGTTCAGACTGCAAGCATACCGCTGCCATCCGCCATGTCTACCCCAGTCGATATTACGGCGCTCATCTATCCCAAGCCGGGAAAAGCGGATAGGGTACAGTTTTATGCAACCTTTCCAACCTGAACTCTCGTTTACCTCGCAGTAGGTCGAGGAGCTTCTCAGAAAAACTGCTGCAGCCGTTAAAGCCAACGAACCCGGTACTTTACGATACCAAGTCCATCGTGAAACTAAAGGCGATGCACCGACTTTTGTCATGCTAGAGACGTACGGATCAACTTCACTCAAATCCTCCATTCCTTCTCTTACGATATTCAATGCTAACGGCTTCCTTCCACCTAGATACAAAGACCAGGCGTCGCTGCAAGCCCACGGCGCGAGCAAGGACTTCAAAGAGCTGGGTCGCGCGTTCAAGAATGAGGATCTCTTGGCGGCGCCGCCGAAGTTTCTATTTACAAAGGAGGTTGGCAGGTATAGCAGTAACTTGTAAGTAAGTGGGAAGTGTTGCGCATAGTTCTGCTACTATAATATATCTTCAAAGAGCCCTTCTTTTCATGAAACTGTGATAATATTGCTTATTTGAACAGTCCGTATGTGATGCGTGTTTTTGACTCGTGAATACCGCTATATTAGTCACGTCGTGCAAATCTACCGAGCATCCCGAAACCTTCCCTGTCCCATCCGCCTGGGCAACCAATCTAAGCAGCGTCTCTGGCGGTCATCGTCTCAACCTTCAAGGCCATTCCTTATACGTTTTTTCTTGCACATCAACGAAGCTGCGCGCTTTCTTCCGCCGTGCTTCGTACCGATTCCCTGCCCCCCATGATACACTGCTTTGCCCCCATCTTATTGGAACTGTTGGATCCCAACCTGTTTCCCCAAACCAATATATCAAAAGGAGACCGACTCCGTCGTCGAGCTCCCTGACCTTGGCTGTAAGAAGCCACTTGACCAACATGCGTGGAGTAAGCGCCGATATTCCTAGTAATCTAGGACGGCCGCGATCAGGGACGTCGGGAGGGGACTGAACATGTGGGAACTTAGACTATGCGATATCATGATGGAGCTAATCTCGGCGCTGGGTAACTGCCATAGATGGCCATGACTAGGGTACGTTGGGTCTACTACGAAACTGAAGGTGAGATTTGAATAGCGTATTTGCTGCTCATTCGCCGGTTTTTTCGACCCTGTTTCTTCTTTTTTGTCTTTGTCCTGAATGATCCGTTCGGTCATCGACCTCCGTTTGCCTTCAAGTTTGTGGTTCGTTCTCGCGTTCTTGTGTCGTGCTTTCTTGCCCCCCCGCCCCCCCCCCAAAAAAGGAACCTCCCGATAAAAAAAGATATGAAAAAGAAGAAAAAAGATCCACCTGCTATAGCAGAGCCCTCAGAGAATATAGACTATATTGCGCTCACGAGACTCACAATCGCTGCCACGTTCCTCATTCGGAAAGCCATGCTCGGATGATTTGTGGTCGTTCTTCCTCATAGCAGCATTGACCAGCTCTTCAGTCTCGCTATCGGAGCCATCATCATCCGATACCCACGGCACAACTCCGAAGACATCTTCGTACTCATGGACGTCCTCATCGTTGCTCGTACTCAAACGCGCAACCTTTTTCAGAGCAAAGCAGCATGTCCAACAAGTTTTCTCGGGTACGATGCGGGTCTCATGACCGCGTTGAATCGATAGAGCTGCGGCCGCAAGCCTTGCTTGCCAATTGCCTCGTGCACGCACGACACCAACTTCTGTCGGACTGTCCAGGAGCTCTTCCCAACTGTCGATAGCAACAAACTTTGAAGTCTCGTTTATCGGTGTCGGATGCTCTCGATGCTGCGTACATAACTGCACGATCCGAGATAAGCGATGCTTGAAGACATCGAGAATGTTCAGATCAGCAACCCATTTACCTCGGTCATATACACCAATGGCTGCCTCGACGTAATGGGCCTCAACGTCTCGTTTGCCTCTTGAGCCGATGTCAATCGCCAGCTGCCATTCTGTGTACGATAAATGCAGGCTGGTTTCGGAGAATGAATCTTCTTCGCCGCCATCGAACGGGTCGTGGTTTACGAGTCGCACGTCTTCCGAAAGTTGACGCATCTGAGGTACAGCAGGACAAACAAGTAGTACCATCCCCGCTTTCCCCAGATTTCCTACAACCCGCTTAACGGTATAGGGTGAACATGGATCGCATGGATCTTGAAGCAGGCAACTCGCGATATAGAGGGAGTTCCCGCTAGAAATAGCTAATACCCCACTCATTGCTGATGGATGGAAGTTGAAGCCTCCAGATTCGAATTTGGAGATACACGCAAATATTTGTTCTCGGCCGAGCAAGAAGCCAGCGCAGGGGTAATGGCGATGGCCTTTGCGATCTTCAGGAATCCAATGATGCTCGCAAAGCGGTTGCTCAGCCGTCCTAAGCTCCACGGTTGCGTTTTGTAACCCTCCGTATAGGGCAAAGACTGTCTGGAGAGCCCTGAGAGACGTGTGGATCTTATGTGACCAGACTCCTTCGTTCAAGTACTCGACTAGCAAACTTCTCGCCAGAAGCTTCTGTTTTAAGGCCCAGAGAACATGACGAAGAACGATGATATTGGGTAGCTTTCTATACCTCGGCCCGCCAACCAGTTTCGGTGCCACGTTGGGAGATATTGAGCTCCAGTAGTGTATGTTAATGTAATAAAGAGCTGCAACATCTGGGTCTCCAAAAGCAAGGATGCTCCGGACTGTAACCCCTTTGGCCGACATCCACTCAGAATCTTCACATTCCTCTGCGAGAAATGTTCCGTACAAGGCTGTCGGTGGATTCTGCCACTGATAACCACCAGGTGCATACAGCCACGGTATTTTCGAATCCAGTCGTATTTGATCCGAGTCCGATTGGGCCTCGTGTGGCCCTAGGTCAACATGGAGATTGTTTAGCCACCGGATGAACCTCCGCGGAACAGGAAGTTGGTTGTCTTCAGAGTCATTGTGCGATATCTTCTTCTTGCTTGCAAAACGCTCCACCGAGGCAAGCTCCCAAAGATGACCGCATTTGCACTGAATGACCATCAATGTACGATCATCGCTAAAATCTTCGGCAACATGTCTGAGGAAAGTGACCTTTGCAGCATTGTCGGTTAGCAAACCAAGTAATGTCTTCGGTGCCGACAATCCGAATATCGTGTCTGCTGCAGGATCATCGACGAAGAGGGGATATCTCCTGCGACCGCATTTAATCAGCTGTAGCTTCGCTGCCTTGTCTTCTGGATGCGCCGTTAAGTATGTCTTCGCAGCGTGACCTAGTATTGAAATCCATGTACTATCCCGAGGAAGGCTACGCTCTATGTCCAAATATTCGTTTAGTGTGTCAAGCAGATCGGCTGCATATGCGATATCGTCAGCGCCTGCAAGCCAGCGCCGTATCAAGCTGCCAAGGGCGACGTTGACAAGCTCATCAATCGAACCTCTAGAGGTTTTTGAGGATAGACAAGCTTCCGAGTTCATCGGTTCACCGTAGTAACGAAGATAGGCGAGTGGAAGGGACCAGTAAATCCCATCGCCGGTTCGGCGCATGTCTTGAATGCCAAGGGTAAGAATACCGCCCCGTTGAATGAGTGGATCTTTCATATGTACTTCCGTAGCACTCGAGTTTCTCCCTTGACCAAACACGATCATATCAGGATATAAATGCCATGCAGCTAGTCCCAGCAGCGGAGCACCTGTTTGCACACTTTGCGGTTTTCCAGACACGAGGTTGTCAACGGTAATCATAGCAGCAATCCATGCATCAATGACACTGTCGCTGAGGTGTGATTTAGTATTGACAGGGATTCCCAGATTATTGATAATCAGGAGCAGCTGATTCTGTCGACGCGCATTCGCTTCGTCGGCCGTATGCCGCCATGCTTGGATGCTTGTGTGCCAGCTGGCAATTTGCTCTCTAGTCAGAGATATGCTCTGTGATGTGGCGTACTCCACAATATTACCAGAAGTAGCTAGAGTCTGCTTGCGTTCGGCTATCAGTTGCATCCAGATAGATATGGCCTCCGGCGGATCCCACATGCGAGAAAGCATACACCCAAGAAGGTGGACCGCTATAGCAGGCCTCCCTGAGGTTGCCGCAGCCCACACTGCCGTTGCATCCGCTCCCACTTCGTTGGCAAACAGTCCATACTGCGAAGTTCCCTTGGGGTTAAAGGTAGGTGAGTTGGCAGTTTCGCTGCAACGCAAGCCGTATGCACGGATGAGATTGGGCACTTTAGGGACAAGGCCACCGAAGAGAACACCTAATTGAACGGCCGTAAGATGTAATTGGCCCTCGTCTGCTTCATTCCTTCTGCGGGCGGATAGAGATTGGCCGATGTCGCGGTATTCGTTCGGTGGCTGCACCTTTTTGATCAACGAAAAGTCGATATGGACAGCAGCAACGGCAGCATGATTTTCAATTTGGTTGGTGACGAGGGATCCTCTGATTTGCGGACCGTTCATGCTGGGAGGATTAATGTCTCTGGACTGCTAAAAACGAAGAACAACGGACAAAACGTTGCGACAGGAGCGAAAAGAGAAATAATGCACTACTACTTATGGGCAAGGAAGGCTGAGCGCGATGTGATGAGGCAGTGCCTGCATGCTTACGCGGGGCAATGTCGACAAGGCTGTTCAAGAAACGAAGACGTTTCTTTTTCGATGGACGGACCACGCCATCAGCGCCATTCCTCACGGGATTAAAAGGTGCCGCGCAAATGAATGATGCAGAATGTTCAGCAGGCGAAGGGAAAGGTGGGAGGACGATGGGGAAAGCATGGCGCCACGCGCTTAGCTAACCGCGTGGGCGCGTACCGAGCTGCTAATGGCGTGTGCGTAGGCATCAACGTGAAGATCTATGACATCCTGTTTTACATATAGCTAACGCTTGACTACTCACAGCTTGTTTAAAAAGTGAGCTGGTGTGATGGCTCATCAAGCGACCGTTATCACCAACCTAGACACATTCAGGCAACTAGGGGGGGTAACGAATACCAACCATAGCTCAAAAGCTAGGCACCGCACGGTAGAGCCTAGAACCTTTCTGTTCCGGGAAATCCCGCCTTTCCCAAGCCTTTACTTACACAGTAGTTGCTTAGTCTTCGCGCCTTCTAACTCGCACTGACCATCCGAACTGCGTTCCAATTTCGAGCCGGGACACAAGAGTCTGTAAGAGCATGAACAAATTCGACTGTTTTCATACGTTCGATCTAGGTGGGAAGGGATATATTTCCAAATTTCGGTGTTGTGTTCTGGTTGATAGGCTGTGCCATGGTTCTATGTGTTGGGTTGTGCTAGGTGACCAAGAAAACAAATTGCGCAGACAGGTAACTCCACAATTCCTCACAAGCCCTTCCATGCTACACTTCATAAGAGCTCATGAAGGTAGAAATGGCATTTTTCTATACATCAAGATCAGAATATCACACAAATCACGACGCAACAATGTCGCCCACCCGCTTTCTAGTGCTATCGGATATCCACGGCAAGTGGCCGTATACGCCCGAAAATCCCGCACCAAAGGCCCATATCTTCCTCCACTGTGGCGATCTGACGCAGGTTGGTGGCTTATTCGCTTTCAAAAGGGCAATAAGTCATATTAGGACGATTGAAGCAGAATTGAAGATTCTGATCGCAGGCAATCACGATCTCGAACTGGATGAGAAATGGGTGCGGGAGAATGCGGAGAAATCCGATCTTGACGAAGCGCTTGAGGACAGCCGTCTCTGCATTGAGTTTATGAAGAGTCTGACGAATGAGGGGATCTATTATGTTGGGGAAGGCACTCACACATTCACTCTTACATCTGACAAGGCTTTGACGCTATACGCATCGCCATACACCCCTGAGTTCAATGGCTATGCTTTCGCTTAGGGGATTGAAGACCGCTTCAATGACGGACCCGATGCGATTCCTGCCGGTGTGGACATCGTTATGACGCATGGCCCTCGGTTACTTCTTAACGACTCGCCATACTACCTAGACACAAATGAAAAGGGCGAGCATTTGGGATGCAAAATGCTAGGGAAAGCTATCGAGCGGGTGAAGCCGAGGGTCCACTGCTTCGGTCACATCCACAAAGGGAGGGGTGCGGCGAAGATGATTTGGGGCAGAGCTGAGGACGAGATGTCGCGTGTTGAGACATTTGAAGCGGGAACATTTAGGGTGAGAAGAGATGGGACGAGTGAAAACAAAGAGACCCTTTTGGTGAATGCCGCCATGAACAATGATGACGGTGGTGGTTGGATGGTCGAGATGGAGCTTCAGAGTTGCATTTTGTAGCTAAACAACAACGGTCGGTCTCCGCCTTCGCACAGCGCTTTGTTACATAGCAAAACTCTTGAGAAAATTCGACCTCTATGGTCGAATTCCATCAAACGCCAATCTTGTCCGGCAAATAAGTGGGTTTACGATCGCCCCAGGAAATGCACGTATCGGTGTCGGGGAACAATCAGTCTCCATCCACCAGGTTACCATTCTGGGACTAGTCCTTTCACCATCAGTGACTCTTGCTCGACGCTCTCCATATATATTCCCCCCTTCCTCTAAATAACCCATCGAAGTGCCCCACAGAACCGCGTACCCAAAGCTCGATGCTCTTCCTGCTAGTGGTTAGAAGAGGAACCAACTCAACACCCTTCCTCTCAGCCCATTTTCAGCCTCATTCAATTCACTGCCCGAGAACTACCTTCCATAAGCAATATGGCCGATTCTCCCGCTACTCATCAGACTGCCTCGAGCGCAGATAAACAGAATCTTTGCTCCATGTGCCCGAAGCCAGCGCACAAGAAATGTGCTGTCTGCATGTGCAGCCGCTACCGTAGTGCAGCCTGCCAAAAGAGCGACTGGCCCATCACAAGCTCCTCTGCAAAACATTTAAGTCCTTCGATGACTCTACACGCCCTGATAAGCACTACGCCGGCATGATCGCCTTCGACATGGACGCCCCAGGCCCTACGTTCGACTGGGTGCCAACTGCTACTGATTTCTACCAGTCCAATCCAGAGCACAAGCCTCCAGTTTGGAATAGCAGCCTTCCCTACGACCGAACGATTGTGCCGCTTGAGGACGTTGGCAAGAAGGGCAGAAGCATTGTGTCATATCATCGAACATTCAAATCCAATCCTGTTCTCGCCCGCGCCATAGACCTGATCTACTTTTTTGGTGCAGGTTTGAGACAAGTAGGTGCATGGACCCCGGCTACCAGGAACAAGAGTCTGGCCAAGGTCGACCCAGGAATGGACAGAAAAACGACTGGTCCGCTTCTATTTTATGGGCCAGGCGACCTCGATACCACAGACTTGCGTCACATCGTCGACAACTTGCGCAATAATTTCGAAAAAGTGGCTCTTTAAGTATCAACTGAAGGCGTTCGCCTCAACTGCTTTGGGCATGTCATGGTCGACAACGCCCTCCAATTGAGAAGGAAATCATGCCGCTATCCGCGTGCGACGCCGCACTCGACTTACTCTTGGCTACAAAACTTGGAATTCTGCTCGTGCTTAGGACCATAAAGCCACGACGTTCGTGGCGTAATAAGTGCGACGCAAATGGCATGACATACATGTGTAACCCCTTCCTTAAGGTACTCTACTCCCCGAGGCAACGAACATGGGTTCTATAGTCGCGGTGCGCAAAGACAAAAAACGCCTTCTTGTGCCCCATATGATTGCCATAATCGACTATATTAAGAGGCTCGGCTCCGCAACCGATCGCCAGCAAAATGCGTCACGGGAGGGTTTTGCCAAATTCTACGAGATGTGGGCATTGAAAGGAGGGGCGTTAGGGCTCGGTGCTGGTGGTGCTTACGATGCCCACCCTGGTCCCTACGACGTCTAGCCGACCCGTTTTCTGCGATATCCTTGAACCGATTTCATGGGGCACGTAAAGGGAGGGTGAATGAGAAAGGCCCGACAGGGGAGCGACCTATGGAGTTGAGTTCGCAAGTACGCATACTACTAAAGATCTATTTTGATTTAGCTACGGAAAATTGAAAGATGTGCAAATGTGTACCGAATACTTCGCGTCGCCTGCTGTAATGTTCGGTAGCGAATGGCAATGCTCAAGAGATTGACCTTGAATCATAACGTAAGAGTGACAGTACTAAAATCACTAAATAACCTAAGCTCCGTAGAATACCTACATTCGTTGTGTGCATAGAAGCAGCACGCATGAAAGATCAGAGGCTCCTCGTTATCACTGTCTATGCCAGAATTGGCGAACCAAAGGTCGCCATGTACGAGGGAAGGTTTCACAGAGCGCCCTTCGCTCTCGAGCGATCGTAGCAACTGAGGTATGACCTTTCGAAAAGGACCGGATAGAACATTGATCTCGAGGTCATGGCCCTTGGTTTTGATCTCAAGACCAAGAGCCTGCTTGAGGCTTTTTGTGAAGAAAGCTTCCCAGCTGTCCTCCCAGCCTATGTACTGCAGCAAATTTCCAGTATAAGTTGTCATATGGAATCCGAACTTGTAAGTTAGGGGGGTTACTGTTTGTGGAGCACTGACAGGCGAGCAGCGAATCTGTCCTGATCCGGCATATCAAGGATGATCTCGCGATATTCGCACAGAAAGAAATAAATGCGTGTCTAGAATGCTCTCATAGCGCCTCACGCAATTGTTTTTGGAGCGAAACTGGGTGTAACGTTATGGATTGCGTTCATCGACTCAAACTCGCCGTGGACCGTGTCCTTTCTAGTCTCGCTCGAGATCACCTTGCTGAAGTAGGAGTGGGGAGACCTGTCGGCCAACTCGACATCAATGCGGCCCGTGCTTAAATACGGACTAGATAAATAGTTCTTATAGAGATATTCCCAATCATAAAAAAGACTACTCAGATAATAACTAGGACGAAAATGGCGAGCAAGAAGAGGAAGGTACAGAAACATACGATCAACGAACGCGTAAGCCGTAGCTAGAATCGGACGATACGAGTTTACGCTCATTAAAGGATAAGCAGGGTATGGAGTAGGAGATATATAAACGCTTCCCAAATAGGACGGAGGCCGCAGTTAAAGTGCGCTACTACGGATTACAGAAGAAGCATTCGTAGCTCGTGATGCACTAATACGGACTACAACTCCAAGCTACAAAGTATAAAATTACCAAGACAATAGTCGTATATTCTCCATCTACCTCTTCCCAATTCCATCACTGAAATACATGCGGAAAGCATGCCCAACGAAGCGCTATACGCGAGTTTTAACCCCCACAAGAGACATTCTCTTCTAAAGACATCGTGTTGCACGGGCGCCAAATGCTTCCTATCAGACGCAACGGACCCAGAGCCAGGTTCCTCTACCATCCCGATAAACCATCAGCTAGCTGACCTTGTCCGCCAGTGCCCTTGCCCTACCGTTACTCCTCATCCTTGTACTATCGGATTCGGCGTACGTGTGGGCGGTAGAAAGAACAGGAGAGGATTGAGGTTGTCGCGTAGACCGCGGAGCAGGTGCGCTACAATGTTGCGCGGGCGAGGATGGTTGGTGGATAATTCTTTCTTACGATGGTCACGAGAGAAAGGGTTTTGTCACAGCCCAAGGCATAAGTCACAGGAACATGGCAGTAAAATATTTTAGCAGATGGTTAGACCTAAAAAAGAGTACAGCCGAAACCCAAGAGAGAAGAACAGCTTGGAAGTGTCAACAGATTTTACCGTTTACCCTTCTTTTTAGACTTTTTCGACGATCCAAAGCCCCATTGGTCCTCTGAAGCCGGAGCGATTTCTTCGAAAGTAATACACTCGGATGGAGGATCTGCCCCGTTTTCGGGATAGTCGTTTTCGACGAACATCTCAGTCGGGGGTTCGTCGGAGTAGCACTCTTCGACGGATTCTTTAGGCTCTGATGCTTGGGATTGTGTTCGCTCATCATCGACAAGCGAGTTTTGGCTTGAACGGGCAGACACTAACGACGAAGCCGGTGAGGAAGGCCGAGATCTTCCCTGGTCAATGGCCGCATCATGTGTACCTACTCACAAACATGCATTAGCCACTGCCGACCTACTCCCACCATTCTAAACTTAAAACTTAATACGGTATCATACGTACCCTGCAACCTCCCAATCATAAACCTCTTACATGTCTCGGAACCACTAACTAGCACATCCAATTGGCTCGTTAACTGTTTACGCCTCGCACGTCTTTCATCCGACTCGCCCGCAACGCTCGTTACCACATCGGCCGGAAGACATGTGACCTGGATTGGCGATAGGATATCGCCGAGTTTGGCGATGATTTTTGTTTCGATAGCTTCGACGGCGATATCGTCGACGAAACGTTTCAGCGCGACCTAAGCGTCCAGAAATATCAGCTACGATACATGATTTTAGATCATGGTTTAGGGAAGAATGAGAATGATGTACCTTGTAATAAGCTTGCATACAATCCAGCGCCTCCGAACACGCATATCGATCCATATTTGGTTCATTGCCCGCCATGAGCGCATCTAGCAAAGAGCGGTAGTCCACATAATGATGTGATCCGGTGTTGTCGAGTGATTCAATCCCGAAGAACGTCTGAATAACGTCTGTGAACTCCGCTCTTCTCCTCTCCTTCTTGACTTTCTGTACTGTCTCCGTAAAATAATGGTTGTATGTAATCGGATGCCCGCGCTGGTGTTGGGAAAGCAATTCCGTCGTCTTGACGACTAAATCCTTCACGGTCTGCTCGATTGCGGGCTTTACTAATGTTTGGAATAGCGTGCCACAGGTTGAAGAATCTGCAATGTGCGAAGTCAGGTGTTTGAGAAAAGTTCTCACTGCGTCTGCCACTTTCTCAATGTGAGATCGGGCGAGCGCTTCCCAGGGTTGTGATTGCTCAAGGAAGAGGTCAGATATAATCATGGGGTTAAAGGTTCCAGAGAGTTCACGTCCACGGGTACGCTTCATGAGATCTCCGATGTAGTCGAGGAACTTGGCGCGGCTAATATCTCTTACATTTGAGCCGGGAGTACTGGGGGGCGCTTCACTGGGAGAATTGGAAATGGCGTAGCGGTGGCCTTCGCGGGCGAGAGTTTCGGCGAATGAGTGGTTAAGGTTCTGTATGACAGCGCGGATACGTTTCTGGTAGCCCGCATGGGTTTTGGCATCGCCGAAGAAGGGGTCATTGTAGGTTCCGTCGACAGCAGCTTTAGTGAGCGATTGGGAGACTTGGCTGAGGGTGAGGAGGTAGAGACGCTGTTCTTCAACAGTGGTTCGAGGTTGGCCTAGCTTTTGCAATTGGGTGCGGCAGGCAGTAGACTTGAGCTCAATTTCGTCAATGAGACTTGGGAGTTCGGCGGCGATTTGAGAGAGAAGAAGCCTGCTTAATCGCTCTCTCAATAGTACTATGCCAAGAATGGAACCAGGAAGAGTTTTCCATACGCCCTCTGCGAAGAAGTCCCTCTCACTTTCATCGCGCCTGGAGAGAGACCAAGATCCGGTTTCCGAGTCCATGTTCTTGAGAACGTGCCAACCGAGACGAAACTCGACATCAAGGTTCTGAGCGAGCGCGATGTACAGAGCTTCACTATCGGAACCCGGAATTAAAGTGTCAGGCTTTGTTATTACGCCAAGTGTTCGAGTTCCGGTCTTGTCGACAGCTCGAGCGAGCTTTAGCACGATTTGGTTGGCATAGTCGTTCTTCGCAGATACAACTGCAAGGATGATGCTCCTAGGCTCTTGCATGTACGACTTTACGACATCCTGCACAAGATCGATATCGGTTGCGGATTGCTGCTTCGTCTCAGAATGAATAAGACCAGGCAGGTCTACTATCGTAAGATGTGGTCGATCAGGGCCAGAAACCTCGATCCGTAGGAGATCTTTTGAGAATGCTCGACCGAAACTACCAATAGCCATTGCCGTCTTGGCCTTTTCGATCAACTCCGGTAGTGCATCGAAGCTATCAAGTGTCTCGCGAAAGTTGCTGAGAGAGGCACGCTCTGATTTACTGTGAGAGTGGTGCGGGACAATGGAGACGCTTAAACCGACGTTGGGAGTTTTGCGTAGGATTAACTCCGTTGGGAAACGAGTACACAAGTTGCTTTTCACTGGGAAAGAAACCCCTGAGATCGCTTCCAGGACGGAGCTTTTGCCAGAGGATTGATCGCCGCAAACGATAATTTGTGGCAAAGAGACATAATGATCGATACCTTGAGAGCGGAGGCGATCTACCGAGTCCAGAAGGTCTAGTTGGTCCTTTGAGCAGAGCCCATCGAGGATATCGTTATCGAATGGCTTCAGAACCATGGTGGGGGATTGTAGGGGCGAACACTCTGTTCACCGTGAATGTGTGTAGAGATGGCGGCGAGCTTATTTTTGATAAAGCAAAGTGAGAGTTATGTATCGAAACTTAGTCCGAGGACAACAGTGCATTATTTAACACATAAACGCCTCAGGGTTGTGTTGATAGGTTGAGGCCGCCAGGTATAATCTGCACTTGTGCGGCACTGACTCGGGACCCAGCCAATGTTGCCATGCCAGCATAGCACAGAGCCCAGCCTCGAACCTTATTCTCGGGTGTGCTATTTTAGGATTGCATGTGAAGGGTGAATTGAGCTTATCTTTAACCTATGGCTAGATTTGTGGGTCGTTATACTGCTTCATTTAGAGAAAAGAAGAAAAGTGTAGGCTCCAACGCGTAAAAAGGCCGACCCAGAAGCAAGACACCTTAACAAAGGCAGAAGGAGAGGATATTATTGCTCAAAAGGGGGTTAAGTAGCGGCTAGAGGGGGAAACGCGTCAAGAGAAGGCGCGATCAGGTATGAGCTGGCAGGCTCTGGCGCGCTGTACGCGCTGCAGGGAGCCTGGGCACAACTCACGTACTTGTAAGAAGGACACTATAACGTTAGATACATACTGCTTGAATTAGGATAGCTATTATATTAATAGTATTTTGATGCGTTGTTAATTGAGGTGGCAACTCGCTTGTAAAACACGCCATGTGATATTCCGTGAGTCCTGTTCTAGTTCTCGCCATGACGTCCTTCTAGTCCCCTATCTTTGAAACCTAAACTCGGATCTACCCCTCCATGGGGCCACTTTGGAGCTCACTGCACGTCATGCGCTTTCTCCTTCAGTATGACTGGAACTGCCTCTATTGAGGAACTGATGTTAAGATAGAAGTAAAATATATTTGGGCCTGGATGGCGCGATAATTCCCCACATTGACCGATTTATCAACATGGCATGGCCCTCATTAGACAAAAGAGCAGGGGTAGACGAGGAAGTGATAAAGCTGAGCGGGGATGCATGCAGACCTGCCTGTGACAATGCAGAAGAGTTGTTTTTTGAGTATGTACAATATCCCGTGGATGACGAGACCGGATGGGCCTCCTGACGTATAGGATTTGCGCGATATACCCTCCTGCGGAGCCTGTCTGACATGCAACCCCGCACCTTGCATAGCAACATCCGAACACGCATGTGAGTGTGTGGAGCCCAGAATTGGACACCAACTAATTGGGACTGAAAACGGGAACGCCAGCGTGCCAGTGCGCCAGCTCTCTACAGCCAAACTTGAACAGAAACTACGGACCCTTTGGACAAGTGACACGTTCCCAGACTGCGTCCGAGAAGTCTATTCTTCTACACCTGACCATTCACCTGAATTGTTCGCTGGGCCTTGGCTTAAGGCTCGATTACTTATTGAGATTGGTTTCTTCTAGCATCTTCTGGTCAGGAGGAGTCGTGATAATCTGGGCGCAGGGTGCCGAGGAGGGTGGAAGCGTGGCAGGCGGTTGTGGGTGTATGGTAGATGGTTCTGGTTGTGGTTGCGGCACTGCTGACGTGTCCCGTATCGATAAGCTGTCATGCAGATACAGTTGACCAGCTCCAAACGTAACCGACCTTTCGCTTCCCTGCTCCCCGCTTGTCAGCGTTCCAACTCCATCACCAGTGCAGTTCCTGCCAGTGTATTTCTTTGGATGTACGGTTTGTCTATGCTTGATTGATATATCTTCAACTGCACTGACATGACTGGCTGATCGCCTTAGTCATCGAACTTGGTCTGCGGGCCTGCTGCCTCGCATTGCTTGTCGCTCCTTTTCATCATCGCGGTTTGTAGAACAAATCACGCCAGTGCCGCGCTTTGTAAAGGCCTTGATCGCACGGAGCCTAAACATATACCGCCCTATCCACATCCAGTAAGTACCACACACGCATACAAGCCCCAGCTGACGCTTCAGAGAGATGTCCCTTCCTGATCTTCCCCATGAGTTACTCCTTTCGATAAGCGACCTATTGGAGCGGTTCCGTTACCTCAATGCCTTGGCCCAGACGAACAAACGACTGCATTGGCATCTTAACAATTACTTGTACTCCCTTGATGTGCGTGCAACTGGAGGGTCGGCATTGATATGGGCTGCACAACGTGGATTGAGGCGAACCGCTTGGCTATCGCTCGCTGAAGGCGCAAATATTGAAGCTCTAAACGTGGTGACAATACCACGTCTGCTAAGGTGTTTAGATTTTGATTCTATGTCGATTTCCCTGACACCACTTCAAATTGCTTTATGCTACGGATCCGATTCTGTCGCAAGGCTCTTAATCAATCATGGCGCTATCTCTTCATCGTCCTATCCTCCTCAGTTGTGCAGCTGCACAAATGCCCATATGGCGGCGGCGATGGGACTTACATCTGCTATGAAAATTCTGATCGATCAAGGTATGGATGTTGGAGCCCGCGACAGGTGGCTTCGAACACCATTACACTACGCTGCTACAATGCGTGGGAACCCGCTAGAGCAATCACAAGTGGTGATGTTGCTCTTGCTAAACAATGCAGACCCTATGACAGAAGATGCACAGGGGAGGCGCCCAGCTTCTATTGGAAAAAGGCGCTCTAACCCCGTCGCTAAAATGTTATCGGAGAAAGGTGCTGCAGTTGAGGCGTATGAGATTTCGTTGCAAGATCAAAAACTGTTCGGGATGTGGCGCATGTCGAAGGAAAGACGTGAAGAGGCGGCGTGGGCAAAGGAAACGAAAGAAAAGCAACTTGCTATCGAACATGCGAAACGAGAGCGAGACCGTGAAAACAAGCGGAAAAGAATTACGGCGGAACATATATTGGTCAAAGCAAAATCTCGGGAGCGAGAAGACATGGCAAGAAGAACAGAAATTCAAAAGGAAACGGCCAACCACCCTGCTGCTGCGCAAGGAGTAGTTAAAGAGGAACCAAGAATTGAGAAGGCTAGGTCAGAGAGATGCGATGCTGTAAGGGAGGCTTGGTCTAGGATGCGAAAGGAGGCTGAACAGCGGAGTCGGCTGACAACTAAGCCAACTCTGCCACGAAAGGCTAACTGCAACCATCCTTCAGGTTTGTGGAGGTGTAGGGTACGCAAAACCTGCCAATCTTGTGGGGTATCTGCGAAAGGGCTGTTCTTTTGCACGGATTGCGGATTCGTGATATGTCCGCGGTGTAATTTAGAAAAGGCGCAGGGATGAACTCACGTTTACATTCGCTATATCTCGAAGTCGTCAAGCTATTTTTCGAGAAGGGAGCGGTTGTGGGAGTCGCCGGGAACAACGGATGGATGCCACTCAACGCCGCGTCAGACAGTGGGATCCAGAGGAGATGGATATTTTCTTACCCAGCAATTAATCGAGGTGCAATTGGAATTGCTCACCTGTGATAGATTGCACGTCGTGGATAGAGATGAGAGCCAATGGTGGGGAATGATACGGATCTGATTGAGAATGCATAAGCAGACATGCTACCTCCATCCTGTCTTCTTTAGATCGTGGGCTTAACACTCGAAGATCTTGCAGGTACCAAGATTGACACGGAGAGGCGCGTGATAGCCTGCCGTTTTCGTGCCTAAGTTCGGGACGAAAACAATCCCAATCCCCGATGATTCGAAACAACCGGAGCTTATCTGTCTCTCACAAAGTTAACTAGCTTTCTCTACCGCGCGACCGTTCAACTTTCGAACTTGCACCGAGAACCTTCGCGACTGCTCATACCTAACGCCAACCATGCCAAGTATATCACCTATCCCGGGTCTCTCGCTTCCGTTTAGAGACCCTAGGCCGGCTCCGCTTTGCCATGGGAACAGTTTTGGAGCTCGCTATCTCACCCCAGCAAGTCATGCGTTTTCTGGAGGCAGCAACACACTCTCCCCTTCCTCTTCTTCCACACCGAACAGTTGAGCGCCTCCAGCGCAATTGCGACAGTTTGCTACTATGCATGTCACGAGGATTTGTTGACTGTGGTTGCTCTCTCAGTGGGCGGAGGTTGAGTGCAGATTTACGCCGAATCCCGAATACGGTACCGACTCTTGAGAGTTCCGCTACGCCTTCTCTCTATCTTCAACCTTTAGTCCTTGAAGCGTCCCCGCCCCACGCTCGAATCGTTCCTTAGCTGGTATACTTCTGGTCTTCATGGATCATTGCTTCTCGCTCAACGACGTTGCGCCTCTAAGCGCGTTATCTACGCGTCATCGCCATAACGGATGCACCACGGTCAGCGATAATCAGAGCGAAGCCCATCGCACACGGGCTGGATACGTTCCGCGAGTCGGCTTAGTTACTCTCCCAAGAGCCCGATACTTCTAGTCCCACACAGCTGGGTCGAATAGATAATGAAGGTCAGGGTATCGGACCCATTATGATGCATTCCTAACCGACACAGTCTTTCGGGATTACGCTCTTGATCTCGTATCGGCGCTGAAAATACTTCCTGCCTCTCGTCTCCTGCCCTCGAGCAGTGGCGGCAAGAACGTCTTTAGCGATCTCTCCAGACTCAACTTAGCCATCAACACTGGAGATTTCGATGTAGGGCGTGCGATACCTCTCCTCCGTGCAACCCTCAATGAGGAATCCGATGTCGCTATCTGGGAAGAAGTCTATAAACTACTTACAGAACCTACCTTCACGACCGATGCCGCACTATCAACACCTCCCCCGTCAGGCGCTCCACGTACCGCGTCGTTTCAGCAGACACCTTAGACGTTCAATACGGGCAGTTTCGCAGACACATCCGACCTTAGAAGGAACGTTGATCCGATACTTAAGGATGAAGTGGAGGATAATCTCAAGATCGACTACTAGGACGTTTTTAATACGTTCTTTGAGCAGATCCCGAGGCTTCGTAAGATGACGTCGGTATTATTACAAAGCTACAAAGAGGCAGAGTCGCCGCTCTTTTAAGAGGGTGTCGGTTGGGTAGAGTAGCTAGAGAGATACGAAGAAACGGCGGTACTACAATTCCTACGCCGTTATGTCGATCAATTTCAACGGTTTGTAGATGATTACAACTTCTATCCTTCAAAGCCCCGTCGTTTTATCACTACTCCGAACAAGTCCATACTAGGGTCGGTCAGCAAGCGAAAGCTGGACGTTGGGCTGGCATATAACCTAAACAACGTGTCGGAGGAGAGCTATGACTGGTCCCACATTCTCGTTCCAGGCGAGCTGAAAAGCAATCCGCGAGAGGACAATTACGGTAGTACCTGGCTCGACCTCGTAAGATATGCCCGGGAGATATTCAGCGCACAAGATACGCGGCGGTTTATTCTGGGATTTACTCTCTGCGGATCAATCATGCGACTATAGGAGTTTGATCGGCTTGGTGTGGTCGGGTCTCTGCCATTTGATATCAACAGGGAAGGCGAGAGGTTCGTTTCGGTGGTCTTGGGATACTTGTGGATGTCGGAGGAAGAGTTGGAGTATGATTCTACTATCGCAGGGGAAGGTAGAAGATACACAAGTATTCAGCGGGATGACCGGATTGAGCGGCTGTGCCTGGAAGACCTCATCGTGGAGAACCATTCACCCTAATCTCTTATCCGGAAACCTTTCGAAGCCAGCACAACTACCATTTCTGCGGGCTCATCACGAGATTGCCTCTCTCGTAATCTACAATTCTTTCTCCACTCTTCTTTCCAGAACATTCGGTGCTGAAAGGCTTGGGGCATTGGACTTGGCGAGGTGATCAAGCGTGCTGAAGACGCTCCTTCAGGTTTGTGTACCTTTACCAGATACAGTGTATCTGGTTTTTTGACAAAGTACCATCTTCTGTGCTCCAAAGTCTTTGGAATATTATCAGGAATTGACTGGTGGTGAATGACGCCCGTCTCGAGTAAGATGCTACTGTTCTTCCAGACTGGAGAAGAACCGCTGCACTTTACAGTTTCTGACTCCAAACACTTTGGTGAAACGTATGCAAATGTAGCACAATCTTCAGAATCGGCTACCAAACGGGCCCAGAAACTCTGGTTCTCACATGGCAACACGAAGCCACGTAGTACGTCGCCTTCTTGTGGCCAAGCAATTTTCAGATTTTTGCCTTTTCGGTCAACTCCAGTTGGTTGAAGGATGGTCAAAATACGTCGAATCAATCGTAGCATATAGCTCCGCTGTTCTGCCGATAGGGTTTTAATCCACTCCATGAGACCAGGTTTCTGGAACGCATCTATAATGTTGTTGTTGGCATTGATATCATCCCACAGATTCGGTTGGCAGAAGAGTGTTTTAGCAAAGATGGGTAGTACATCGGCTACGAGCTCCCGTAGCGGAACTCTTCGTGCAACGCTCGTGCAAAAGCTGATCTGGAGACCCCACATTGCTTCTAACAATGGTAGTAGCAGATCGTCCTCTTGCTCGAGCTGGTAATCTTTCAAGGTCTTGCCTTTGAACTTGTGCCAGGTTTGGTTGAACTGGCCGATGACGTACTGGCCAGTCTGTATGCCACCTTGTCTTTCATCGGCCTCCCAGTGGTTCCCTGTCGGACCAAGAGGCAATAACGCTGAGCACGAGCTCAGCCAGCATTTCTTTTCATCGATGGTGCAACTCTCGTTAACTTTGATCAACGCTCCAATTGTGATTTTCGTACGTCGATCAAAAGAGGCGGAATAATGATCTTTGCGGCTCGATGAATGACTCCAGTGGAACGTTTCGCCAGTTGGATCATTTGCATGTATAACTCCATCACCGATGATGACAGCGCATGGACGCTCGAAGTCACCTTGGTGGTAAATGAGCCGGCCTGGACCCCATGCATCGAGCAAGTCTTCGGCTGATGCTACAAGGTCGTGTTTGAGTCGCGGTTCAGAAGGACCATGGTTTATCCTGAAAGCAAGTATTGGGCCCTCAGTCATGCTTGCAACGCATGTAAGGTCAACAAGCTCCGCCATAATTGTATCTGCGCAGTTATCGGCCATACTGTTTCCTAAAAGCAGAACTTTTCTTTGCGGCGTATCAAGGAAAAAAGGCTGGATAGGCCCGATATGTGCCTGAATGTAAGACAAAAACCCCAAACAGAGAAATTGTACCGCGAGAGAACAGGAATGAAGAACACAGTCAACCCCTTCAACAGCTGTCTCTTTTTCGATAGCCAATTCTAGTGGCTCAAGAATTCGACCCGCGATAGCACGAGTATTGCTGACCTCAGGAGTGGTAATTTGGTCGAGACGAAGGAGGCGGACGATTTCTGCGGACAAATCCATCGCAAGCCTGAATCGCAGTCTCCACAATTCGACATGAGCAGGCCTTTCTTGTGGCAAGTTTCGATTCTTTGTTAGTACAGTGAATGAATCGCAACAAAGTCCTTTCTTTTGGACTAGCCCCACGGCCTTACAAAGGCCAGTGACTGCGTTTTTTACTCGAAGAAGATTTTCTGAAATCCCTAGGTGCCTGTCGCCCATCGGAACTGCGTACGATACTATGGCGGTGGAATTATCGTCTTTGAAGCGGACGGTGCCATTCCATTCCCGTTGGTTGCGAGAGACCGGCGTGACTCCTGCCAGGCCGCAGAGTTCTTGAATTGAGCGGCGAACATCCCGCTCATCGATAGGCTCAGGTATTCTGGAAAGAGTGGTTGGTTTCTTAGAATGATTCTGATGAACACATAGTTGGAGATGAAAGCCGTCTTCAATGCTAGATATCTCCTGTTCCTGGGGGTCAAAATAGAGCCAAGGAGTATCCTTCGTATGCTCATACAGCAACGCAGCTATTTCATCCTGCGTATAACCGACTTCTTCAAGCTCACGTAGCCAGAGAAGCTCATCCCTTGGAATAATGTCAAATCGCCGAGTTAAAAAGTTGCGTAGGTATCCAGGATCGCAATATTCCGTTGCTTCTTCTAGTGTTTTGGAAGGACGAATGAAGCGACGAAGGCCAGCTTTGAATCGATCGAATGGAGCTCCTTTGGTCAAAAACTCCATGATCAAGTCAAGGTGGTCTAATTCGGTAGTACCAGGGTGCTCCTCATCATTGCTCTCGCGTTCGTCGTCCGTGTGATCATTTTCACTGCCGCTCTCCACAGGCAAGTCAAAAGCCATGGTTGCTGTGTGAATGGAGTCGCTGGATATCTCTGGTTCTGAAGCTTGCACCGCCATATATTGATTTAGAGCATGTTGACGATCTGATCTCTGCTCTCTAAAACTGTTCACGATCTGTTGGCTTTGACTATTTGAAAGATCAAAACACGTCCAAATCAAGTCTGACACTTTGACTCTGAGAGATCGGCGATTGAGAGATTGGACGGTTCGCAGTTGAAGAGGTTGCTGGATTTCCAAACTAAGCTCATGGAAGAAAATCTTCAAAAGCCGGTTGTGGTTTCTTAGAAATCTCTCACGGTCCAGTGTAGCAAGCGCATCCATGTAAAGTGTGCTAAGGTCGGCATCATTTGCTAGCATATCGGCTAGATATTCTGAGGCATTCAGAGACATGCCGCCGATTAAGCCTATCGAAGATTCGCTCTCTCCAATACTGCGCATTGAGAACACAGATGAGATGTTGGAAATGTCGGATGACCCGTCCCAATATGGTTCCCTGTGTTCATCTGAAAGTTGGTTACCTGGGATCTGTCGGGACTGCGTCGATCTAGCTTTGTGACCGCTCGCCGCGGCCAACGATAGTGATGTCCGACCATCGTCATCCTTCGCCTCAGAGGGGTTATGTACGATGACACCCCCTCCCCCAGGAGCTTGGGCCACTACCCGGCGTGGCGTTACGTTGGCTCCTGGGCTGGCTGTGTTTTTCGTGATTCTAATCACCTCATTGTGTTTCAATGTTTCGATATCTCACGCAACAGGCAGCAACTATACGACAATGACAGCTCCTAATTTACTAATGATATATGCAGACAGTTAAACGCGCCAACAACCTACCCTCCCCAGCTCGGTATCCCCGTCGTCCTCCGCCCCTACGCTATCGTTCGTATCGTATCTACTATGGACACTAGCTCTATCTTCTACGTCAGGTATTGGTTCCCTTAATAGCCTGCTAAGAAGGCCGATTTCTCCTTCCTTAACGATCTTCCCTATCCAAGCCTATCCTCCAGCCTGCGTAGACGGAATAGCTACCTCTTAACGAAACGCCTATCCTCGTTATATAGGGCCTCGGACAGGAATATATTATAAGCAACTGCCAATAGCTGTACGAGAATCCTATCACCACTCGTTCCCTCGAATATATCTAACGTATAGTTAGTTTTATACTAATAATTATTATAATTAAGGAGCCCTATCGGCAGTACCTCCCGCCTATAGCGCCGGAGACGCTCCGCCGCGATATTCGAAAGGTTTAGAGCGCTATACTCGAATAGCCTATTATACCCTAGTTCCTCCTACTAAAGGACTAGGCGAAAGATCGTTAGTAGAGATATATAGTTAGTAGGTGTTAATGGTAAGTTTGAGGAAGAGGTGAGGAAGCTGGCTAAGGATAAGAGATGGATATAGTAAGGAAGCTAGCTAAGAATAAGAGATGGATGTAGTGAGTAGGATACTGGTATCATCGCGGGCAATTTTTATACTGTAGGTGGTAGTATTAGTGCGCTAACTCCTCGCTACCGCTGTTGGTCTCCCAACGCTCTGTGGTTCGGCATTATATATCATTTCTCGTCCAGCGCCTCAATATTCGAAATATTACCTCGTCGTACTGTGTACAGCTCTACAGCTCTATTATCGTGTATAAGGTGTGGGTATAGCACCTCTACTATGTACAAACTCCTGTGTTTCGTGCGGACCTTCTAAAGAGACTCCTACTATGCAAATCCAAATCAAATGTACGATGACACGGGTAGTATGAGCCACCACACCTTGCATGTAAATTCTCCCGTCCGCCAAACACAAGATGATGACCAAGTCATCTGAGTTCGGCACAGGGATTACTCGCATCTGGACACCTTCGCCTGGGCGACATTTGAACTCTACCAGAGGCTCTCTCGACCGCTCGATAATTTGGATTGAGCCTCTGACAATGCAATGCTCCCAGACCCGAGTATGAAGCATGCCTTAGGATCAATTAGACGAATGGTCGGTGCCAAGAGTAGTGAACTTACCCCTAGTCGTAACCAATAGCGAATGATCGCCGTATATGCATGCCCCAACGGCTTTCGGAAGTATTTCGACTTTCTTCTCGAGTATGCTTGCTCCCCCTTTGCGTGCTGCGTATCTGCGCTGGGAAAAATGCATCATTGTTCTGCGCTTGGATGATGCAGCCATGGTATGAATTGTATGGAATGACTGTGGCATTTCCAAGACCTTGTTGCTTCTGAGAAACGTTAGCATGTGGGCATCAACCCATCTTACTCAAAGAGAACGTACCGACGGGTAGCTCCCTTCTGAATCTAGATGGAAGACCGGTCTGTTTCCAGACTGTTCGATCCGCCATACCGACAGCCGGTCATCCGGGCGCCCATATTCCCATGCGTAGAGAAGCTTTCCGTCGTCATTGAATGCAGCATTGTTGAGAAACGGGAGGTGGTATAGACTGTACTGGGTGTTCCAAGGGGCAATTGGCGGGCAATCCACCCGGAGCCCTTGCCGAGTTGACATGAGATGCCACATGATTGAACATATCCCGTAAGGCATAGGCTTTTGGCCTCCCGGATCCATTCACCACCAGCACGCGCTGAATTGTCTCCACACAGCAATCGATCACGCGTTTCGGGAACAAAAATCTCTCTGGAAGTTTGCCCAGCCAATCCACGATCTGTGGTCGTACGCGGTAGACGATGGTGGTATTGTCGGGGTGCAGCGTGCTGTTATCGACTTCATAGAAGTAGTCGGTCTTATGTCTGCCTTTTCGAACCAGGCGAAATTCTTTTAACAGAGCCGCCTGTCCTAGAGAAAATGCCAAGGCTTCTGCATATATGCACGCAAAGGACCAGACATCCCCCCTCCGCCCGGCGCTTCCTGCTTGGGGTGTATTCCTACGCTCCGAAAACTGTGCCATCATGTGCTCCACTTCCGGGGGTTGGTAAGCACCGGGATCCCGTCGAGGAGTTGTGTTGATAGTGAGATTCTGAAAAAAGTCTCGCACCGACACCAAGTTGTCCGATCCAGTCGTATCATCTTCTTTGAAAGCAGAGATGCCAAAATCTGTGAGTACCCATTTGCCTACTGTCGAGCCGTCATCCTCGTCAATGAGAATGTTGTTGGGTTTCAGGTCCATGTGTGCAAATCGAATACGATTTTGGGTTCCCCTGGTTATGAAACCATCGTGAAGCCATTTAAGCGCATCCGCCACATGATACATCTGTATGCTAACATCTCTGATCAGTGTCCCAGGATCGAGATTTTGGAATCGACGTTTGAAATCATAGATCTCACGTCCCATGAAGTCTCGACCTTCATTCAAGAAAATTTCCAAGTCACCATGGACTGCCCATGGAAGAAGGATCATATGTTCGCCCTTGTGGAAGATGAGAGCTAAATGAAGTCGTATGTTAGTATGGAAAGAAATACTTTCCTTGAGGATTTGGAGATTGTCGAGCTCGCGCTTTGGGTCGTTATAGCTTGGGGTTTGAGCATGAAATCGCTTGCATGCCACATATTTGATCTATACTAATCTTAGCAGCGGCTTCGGCAAGTCAGGAATCATGCGTACCTCTGGAAAAGTCCATCCATCTTTGTTCTTGAAGTACGACGGTGAGATCCCGACTTTGTCAATTTTCCCGTATGCGCCAGCGGATACACCTCTGGAAACCGTCTCGAATGGCAGGCGGCGCTGGTCGCTAATGTACTTGACAGTTGCTGACTCCACAAGAACTTCCTATGGCATATCAACATCTGCCCGAATGCAGCTAATATAGGACAGCCTTACGGGAAGGAAGAGATATTGTTCGTCTAGAAAGCGTTTGCGGAGGACGAAACTTCCTAATGCAGGCACATCTTTGTCTTTAAGGGGCAATTTGGAGTCACAGTACCGGAGACTACCATCCTTGTCGCGATTTTCGAGGATGTTCGTTCGAAAGTCGGCTAAAAAATCGTGCGCATCGATGTACACCAAGATCGATAGAAATATCAGCAGCGACTCGCGAATCAGTTCGCTTTCGGCAGGTGAAAGACCAGCCGGGTGGAGAGCTTGCTTGATAGTTTCAGGTCCTGACCAGGCTTCCCTGACATCCTGCTCTCGGATGTAGGCGTCACCGATACTGTCGGGGTTGACGACGTGGCGGGCGAGATACTCTTGGATAAGAGATCGAGGAGTGGAACCTCGCACCTCAGCAACAGAACCGGGCGGCATACCAGTGTATCGTAGTCGGGACGATTAGTAGGTCATAGGTAGGTGGTGGTTGAGCTTATAACTGGGCTTCTTCAGACAAGGCTCAGCTGAAAGGTCTTGGCGATGGGAGCGTGGGTGCGGCAGCCCTTTAGCTTTATTGCCTGCTGAAATCAGGCTGCAGCTCGTATTCCGCTGAGTGGCTCAACGAGGTGTGTCCTCGAATGCGACAGGTATAGTGTGCATACGGCGCGAATGGCCCGGGGAAGCCCTCGAAAGTATTGGCGAAGGAATCGGTTGCGGTGATCGTGGCGGCACGTGGGCTGCTGTGATGTGCCTTAGGGTCTAGTACGCATGGGGTGATACCTGTGATAAGCAACGGGCCACGTTAGCCTATCCATTACATCGGATTCTAGGTCTATTTTCCTACCTAACGGGTCGCCGTTCTAACTTGGAGTTACCAATTATAATTTACTCCGCATCCCTTGGTTCGCGTCCCTTGGTTCGCACCCCTTGGTTCCAGCAGTTCCCCCTCTCCTGCACCCCACCCCCCTCCTCTGGGTCGCGTGTTGAGGCTCGTGTCGTATGAAGCCAGTGTTGGCTGCCCACTGTTCCACGGGCCGACGTCAAGCGTTCCACTCTTTTCATGTGCAGTTGAAATTTCAGTGCTGGTCTTCGGATATATGTAGTTTATTATTAAGTAGAAAATCTCCCCTACAATAGCATAGTTGCGCAATGTAGCTTTTCCTTGGGAAAAAAAAAAAAAAAATACGGCCTCTTATTAGACTAGAAGTTGAAAAGAGTGTTTAGCGCGAAACTACCGAGACTAGCGTGGAATTATTTACGGCGCGGCTGATTCATGAGATAATCGCCATCGGCACTTTAGTTTCTCCGCCGTCACGTGCAAACGCGCTTCCCTAGCGCGCCTTCGTTTGGGTAACGCTCACCCCTCGCCTACTTCCTACATCGGCAGTCCTGACGGTTAAGCAGTGTCCGCTATGTGAAGACATTGTTCCATGTTTAGGAACCCCCGAGAGAACCACAAGCTGCCCCGTGCCGTCCAATTGACGCCGTCGACCGGCCGCCCGCCTTCGCCACCCAACTCGCCGTCCTCGAGCGCGAGCATGCCTGCCACACAAGCATCAAAGAAGGCCGCACCCAAGCTAAGAACCATGCCTGCGAAGCCTACGAAGACACAGACAACCCTCGTCCCGTCTGAGTGGGCTAAGAAGGCGACGAACAATGGCTTTAAGAACCGGCCGAAAGTCACGCCGAACGGCAACATTATGACCTTCTTCAAGAAAGCGGAGGAAATCAACAACAGAATCTTCCTGCAAGAGAAGGGTGCCAACCCTACACTGTCGTTTGACGAGGATGGCGAGCAGGATCTGGGCTGGAGCGACGAAGTGAAAGATGGCGTCATACAAGTGGATAATATCGAAGAACGGTACAACGAGAATAGCGGCAGTAACAAGAAGCGCAAGATTAGCGAGGAACTTTCCGTACCGGCATGCAGCCCACCCCCACCAGAGGCTCCGGATGCAAGCAAAGATGTCCCGCTGAAGGCTCCACCGGCGGCTGCCGCTACACAAAACAAGAAGTCCGGGCCATTCGTAGATGATTCGGAATCTGAGGCCGAAGAGGAAGTGCCAATGCCACGAAGAGGTACGATGCTACAGAAAACACCGATTCAAAAAGACGTAGATTCTAAACCCTTGGAGGAATCCCCTCTCGCAGATAGCTCGGGTCTGACCGAACATGTTCCACCCCTACTTAACACCGAGACCACATCACAATTTGGAGAAGATGAATTTGAGGCCGATTTCGAGGGTCTGGAGGATGATGATCTTATAGAAGGAGAGGAGTATGACGAGAGGCGGTGGATGAAGGAGCAGCAGAGGTTGGAGATGGCAGAAGCAGGCTTCGAGGGTGAATCCAACCATTTTAATGCCCCTTCCCTCTTTCCGGAAGGATCCACCGACCTGGAGATAGCAAACGGTGAAGGGACATGCGAGACCGCATCGTGTCCGATATGTAGTGCCAATCTTCCCGGTTTGACGGAACAAGAGGTGCTGGCCCATGTCAATGCTTGCTTGGACGGCAGCCCACTACCCGTCCCTACAACCCTGGAGCTAAAGCGAGAAGGCACGCCAGGCTCAACCAGCCATAAGATGTTCAAACGACCCCCACGACTAGCTAAACTTGCGCAAGAGAGCCCCTTCAACGTCGGCGAAAGTAACACTGCCCCAAAGTCGGCATTTTCGAGGCTTATGTCGAACCATGCAGAGGATGCTGCTTGGGCAACAGCAGCCGCGGCCGAGACTGCGGCTAGGGGAAAGCCATCGTACCAGCGCACGTGTCCATTCTACAAGATCATGCCGGGATTCTATATTTGCGTCGACGCATTTCGGTATGGCGCCGTCAAAGGCCAAAATGCTTACTTTCTCAGTCACTTCCACAGCGACCACTACATCGGGCTGACGGCGTCTTGGAACCACGGTCCGATCTACTGTAGCAAGGTCACAGGCAATCTGGTACGACAGCAACTGCGCGTTGATCCGAAGTGGGTTGTTGACCTGGACTTCGAGCAAAAGGCAGAAGTTCCTGGCACCGAGGGCGTTCATGTCACGATGATATCCGCCAACCACTGCCCCGGCAGCTCATTGTTCCTATTTGAAAAAGAGATCAGAAAGGGGCAGAATCTTAAACTGCAACGTGTGTTGCACTGCGGAGACTTTCGAGCGTGTCAAGCACATCTGGAACATCCTTTGCTCAAGCCGGAGGTCATTGATGCTGTAAATGGGAAGAGTAAGCAACAAAAGCTCGATGCTTGCTATCTCGATACCACTTATCTAAACCCTAAGTATGCCTTTCCGCCACAACAGCACGTTATCCAAGCCTGCGCCGACATGTGTGTAAGCCTTAACAAGGAGAAAGTTGACGAAAAAGACGGCTGGGAACAAACGAAGAGGGAGCGAGCTGGCGAAGGCATGGTCAAGTTCGTGCAAAAGGCAGCTGAAGTTGTCGAGGGCAAAGCAGAAAACGATGTTGACAAAGTCACTAAGATGAGTGTCAACAAACGAAGCCCGAACAAGGAGCGAGGCCGCCTCCTCGTAGTTGTTGGCACCTACAGCATTGGCAAAGAACGCATCTGCATGGGCATTGCCAAAGCACTCAATAGCAAGATTTACGCTCCGGCCAGCAAGCAAAAAATCTGCCGCGCGCTCGAAGATCGGGAGCTGAATGCGCTCTTGACCAACGACCCACGCGAAGCACAAGTCCATATGACGCCACTTTTCGAAATCCGTGCCGATACTCTCGATGATTATCTCCGCGAATACGGCGACCATTTCTCCCGCGCTGTCGGCTTCCGCCCTTCTGGCTGGAACTATCGACCCCCGAAGAATCGCTTGGCCGAATCTCCTGCAGTTCAAACCGTCCTGCATTCGCCAAGCTGGAAGAGCCAGTTTACGATGCGGGATTTGACAGAACAGCGTGGCAGCACATACCGCGCGAAATGCTTCGGCGTACCGTATAGTGAACACAGCAGCTTCCGGGAGTTGACGATGTTCTGCTGCGCCTTGCGAATCGACAAGATCATTCCGACTGTCAATGTGGGGAATGCGAAGAGTAGAGAGAAGATGAAGGGGTGGTGCGAGAAGTGGGCGCTGGATAAGAAGAAAAACGGGCTTTTTAAATTGGGGGAGGATGGGAGTGGATGGTAAAATGGAGTACGCGTAATACAGCTTTATGGTTTCGTCTTTTGACATTCTTATGCCATACGGTAGCCGCGGAGTATGTATCACTACGACTCGACAAGTTTGGCATGCCAACAATACTCGTGACCTGCGACAAGCCGTCAGCTGTCGATCAAGCAAGATTGCTAGTACGTGTGAAAGCATGCAGTAGTAACAAGTCTTCCTGCGGCGGGCGCAGCTCCGGTGAGTGGTTGGGACGCCAAGTAAGATAGCAATTAGAGATTAGAGCATCGGGGCATTCTTGACGTTAGCCGTTTCGCAGCTAGACTATAGCGGCGGTTCCATTGACGAGAACAGTAGGATGGTGGTAGAGTGGCGGCAAGACATGCTTCTTCACGTGAGCGCACATTGTATGTATATCAGACATGTGTGTACATCTTGAATTCGGTTATATGGCGGACGGGTTACGTTTATACAGGGGGATGCGTTGAACAGAGTTTCTTTTATGTACTTTACTTAGTTCGGCTACGTAGGGGTGAGCGTTCTTCCATCTTTCATTCATCATAGATGGGTGTCCTATTCTGACAGGGCACTACCAATAGCAATAATGAGTGATTGTACCAGTTAGCTGATCGCGTAAACTAACATCACACTGCAGTATCATACTAAAGTCTTTTGATACTAGGAGATCTCAAGCTTGTATCTGATAAGATGGAGGAGCTCGCATCATAGCCTAGCATAGAGCGCTGTATTGCTCAACACGGCACACAAGACCATCAAGTGGTCAATGTCCCTCCTGGCATTGGCTCCATCTATGCAGGCAAATCAAGAGCTCCCGCTGCTTTCCAATCTGCGGATCTGCAGATCCGCAGAAAAAACTTGTCGCATGTGGATATTGGATCAAAGAATTCGGTTGCCTTATCGGCTACTTCCGCGGGCTGGGCCGCATCAACTCGAGAACCCAATAGAGCATGGAACGAAGTATGCGCAGTCGAAGCGTGTAAACAAGTTTTAGACACGATTGCTGCAACTTTGGACGGTCAGACGAACCTTGAATTCGGTCTTAGGTGGCGAATGTCTGTACTGCCCTGTAATTCTATCGGCTTACTGGCGCCATTTTAAAGGGACTTCGAAACGGGTAGGCATCATCTATGTGGACGCTGAATGAGATCTCTATATGGCTACCGATCCGAATGGGCTGGGGATTATTGCTGGCATGGCGCTTACGCACATTGCATTGCATGACGGAGGTGGATAGCATGAGGACCTTCTAGCAACCGAATGGATCTAGGGTCGTAAGATAGCAGCAATATTGAGGGCAACAAAGGAGAACATATGGATTTCTTATTCGGCAACAGTTTGTGAGTTATTACCTTGCATCAGTGCAGCAAGCACCGATTGAGAAGGCGCAAGCTGCACTCCAGTGGATGGAAGAGCAGGTCGATTATATTGCGGTCCTTCTCGTTGTGGACGTTATTGACCCAGGAGATTTTCCGCTGTGCAATGTGCCGAGTAGATAGGGTTAGAATGTGAAGAAACTATGGCTTCTTGGCAAGTGTTCTGAACAGCGGGAACGTCATTGCGCTCAGTGTTGCTGAGATCAACACAGATCATGATCCAGGCCTTCAGATGACGAGAAGGCACGTGGAAAGGATAGTTGGGGGGGTTGAGCTCAGGAGAGTAGAGACTGTGAGGGGGCGGCGGTCAGACATGCTTCAGTAGCCACTACAGACATCCCCGAGTGGCCGCGCAGCGTTCTTACACACCAAAACAACTCAGCAACTTTTCGTCAAATGCTACCGGATGAAACCCTTGCTCCCATGAAACACACTACAGCATACGTGGCTGTGCTCTAGTTGCGCATTTCAAAACAAGACTTCGATCCTCGGGGAGCATTGACGGCATTTACCGATTTCCACCTCTGGAGAAGCAATTTTGCTTTCACATGTCAACCAGAGAAATCGCACTGTATGCACCTACCTACCTTCAACGACCTCATGATCAGAAAGCCTCAACGCTACAGGCTAAAGAAGCTTGTCTTGGTCTTTAGTCGTCATTCAATCAAACTGTGGAGGTGCACGTGCAGCCCCGCACCCCACATATCCAGTAGCCCGGGGCACATCGCGGAGACCCGACATTAGCACTCGCTTACGGCCTTTCCCGCTGTCATATCCCTGCCAAACATACTCAGCTGCTCCATTTAGCCATCCGTTCGACGCGTCTTCCGCAACTTCCATGGCGTTCTCGTCGGTCCGACAAAGCGTAAAGACACGGTTTCTAGGGCCCTGGGATGGTAGGATGAAAGCTACTGGTCACAACTCGGACCGACTGATTAAACACGTTCCCTGTAATTAAAACCCTCGCGTGGGGGATGAGAAATGAGACGGAGGTTCTGAATGCGGGGACTGAGTCTACGACTTCATCACATGAGGTACCCGCTGTCTACAAAAGGGGCCATGATGACTTCTTCAAAGTTCACAGGAAGTCTACGATCCCCTCGCAGTGTCCATCAATATCGGCTTTCAACGTCCAAGATGCGGTTGTTTTACACCTTGGTTGTGTTTGTTCTCCATTTGACTACCCTCATCACTGCCGCGGATACCAACGCTTGGAAGTCTCGCAGCATCTACTTTGCCCTCACAGACCGTGTTGCACGTAGTAGTAGCGACACTGGTGGTTCTTCATGTAGCAATCTAGGCAATTACTGTGGTGGCACGTTCAAGGGCCTTGAGGGGAAGTTAGACTATATCAAGGGCATGGGCTTTGATGCTATATGGATTACACCAATTGTAGCTAGTAAGTAATATCCATCTGGACTGTTCTGGTGCGGATGGAGTTGGTAGAGTGAAGAGAAGCTGACCATTGGTATAGACAGTGCCGGTGGATACCACGGCTATTGGGCCCAAGACCTATACGTCGTCAACTCGAACTACGGCAGTGCAGATGATCTCAAGAGCTTGGTAAACACCGCTCATTCAAAGGTAATCCTTTCTCTAAACAACATCAAAACATCACCCAACACTAACTCATCCCCCCAGGGTATCTACGTAATGGTCGACGTGGTAGCAAACCACATGGGCAATGCAGCCATCAGTGATAACCGTCCCTCACCCCTGAACGAAGCGTCTTCCTACCATCCCGCCTGCAATATGGACTTCTCCAACCAAAGCTCCGTGGAAAACTGCCGCCTCAGCGGCCTGCCGGACCTCAACACCCAATCCAGCACTATCCGCTCCCTCTTCCAGACCTGGATCAAATGGCTTGTTACGGAGTACAGTTTTGACGGCATCCGCATCGACACGGTTAAACACGTTGAAAAGGATTTCTGGTCTGGTTTTGTGTCGGCGGCGGGCGTTTATGCAATCGGTGAAGTATTCGATGGCAACCCAGATTACCTTGCGCCCTACGCTTCCGTCATGCCGGGACTGCTGAATTATGCGATTTACTACCCGATGAACAGATTCTTTCAGCAAACCGGCAGTGCACAGGCGCTCGTCGATATGCATAATGAGGTTTCTTCGAAATTTCCTGACCCGGCGGCGTTGGGCACGTTTCTGGATAACCATGATAATGCGCGGTGGTTGAATGTGAAGAACGATGTTACGCTACTCAAAAACGCACTTGCGTACGTTGTACTCTCAAGAGGTATACCAATTGTGTACTATGGCACTGAACAGGCGTATGCGGGTGGCAACGATCCAGCCAACCGGGAAGACCTCTGGCGGAGCGGCTTCAATACCGGCTCGGATATGTACCAGGCCCTATCTCGACTATTGGGCGTAAAGAGAGCTGCTGGCGGGCTTACAGGGAACGACCAAGTCCATCTCTACGTCGCAACGAATGCCTACGCGTTCAGTCGCGCAAATGGCAATCTGATCGTTCTCACGACGAATTCCGGGAGTGGGAATAGTCAACGGCACTGCTTCAATGCGCGAAAGGCGAATGGAGCGTGGACAAATGCGTTTGGAAGCGGGACATATACCTCCGATGGAAGCGGAAACCTCTGTGTGAGCGTTACAAATGGTGAACCTGCGGTTTTGGTCGCGGATAGCTTATCTGCACCTACATCAACGACGGTCACAACCGCGACACGCACGAGTACTACAGCTAGCGGGACCGCGTGTCCCACCGCAGTCTCGGTGACCTTTACGCACAAGATCGTCACCGTCGTGGGCGAGACGATCAAGATCGTAGGTAGCACATCCCAACTCGGATCGTGGAACACTGCGAACGCGCCGGCACTTTCAGCCTCGCAATTCACGTCCAGCAATCCGATTTGGACCATCGCATTGAGTCTCCCAGCCGGACAGGCCGTGCAATACAAGTTTATCAAGGTGGCGAGCTCGGGTAGTGTAACGTGGGAGAGCGATCCGAACCGGAGTTATACGGTGCCGAGTTGTCAGACTAGTGCTAGTGTTAGCAGTGAGTGGAGGTGAAGCATTGACGAGGAATGTGTATAAGAGAACATACCTTTGGTGTCACCTTTTTGAGTTATTCCACGAGTTTGACGACGCGATGGCCGCTACTCAATCGATAAGAGAACATGGGTATATATACCGGTCGGCATGCGAAAGTGGCTATATTGTATGGAGGTATACAACAGAAGACTTGTTTGAACTTTATACTTCAAGAAGCTTTCCTACTCCACACCCTTACCCTTAAGCTTTAAATCCTCAGCATCAAAGTCACCCTTCCTCTTCTTTCCCTCGTCCACCTCTCCCTTTAAGACCTCTTTAAAGAGCTGTGTCAATGCGTCGATAGCCTCCTGTCCAATCTGATAATGCACTACTAGCCTCCCACCTCTAACCCTTACACCGTACTTCTCACCTAATTCGATGAATGTGTTTAGCTCAACACCTGAAGCTTCAAGATCCATCCACACCATATTTGTATCCACCGGATACGCCATCTTCCCGCCTAGGTCTGCCCAAATCTTCGCAATTCTCTTGGCGTTTACATGCGACTCCGTCAGCTTGCCACTAAGGAAGGTTTCTTCGACAGCAACGCGAGCAGGTGCTGCGACAACGCCTGCTTGACGCAGTCCACCGCCGATGGATTTCCGGATCCAGCGACATCGCTTGATGAAGGGCTTGGTGCCGACGACGATGCTGCCGATCGGTGCACCGAGTCCTTTACTGAAGCAGAGACTTAGGCTGTCCATTTCAGCGCAGAATTCCTTCAATGTGCCGGCGCCAGCCGCTACAGCTTCCCACAGTCGGGCACCGTCCATGTGCATTATGATTCCGTGCTCGCGTGCCCATGATGATATTCTGCGGACTTCAGAGAGAGGCATTATCGTGCCGTTCAACGTATTCTCGAGCGAGATGACGCGAGTTGGGCAAGCGTGTACATCATCAGATATGACGGCGTATCGTTGCACTTCTTCTAGAGTGATGTATTTCCCATTCTTTGCGTCAAGCGGCTGAGTCATGGCTTGACTTAAGCTGGCCACGCCTCCTGCCTCATGTTGTATGATATGCGCTCTCCTATCGCACAGAACTGCTTGTGGAGGGGCAGTTAAGTGTGTCCGAAGCGCAACCTGGTTCCCCATCGTGCCTGACAACACGAAAACAGCATCCTCCTTCCCTGTGAGCTCGGCGATGAAGCGTTCGAGGGAAAGTGTGGTTGGATCTTCCATGAAGACATCATCGAGCAGTGTGCATTGCGCTATCGCATTCAACATCGAGGCGGTTGGAGTTGTTGTGACATCAGATCGAAAGTCGAATGCGGCAGGGTTGCTCTGACCGCCCCAGGCATTTCCATTCGATGATGATCCGTTCGTGGAGGCCGGCTTTGTGCCATTGGCGGTGTACGCTGCGAATTCCGACATTGCAAGGTGTCGTCGTGAAGTGGATGAGATGGTGGGGTTCGTGAAACTTTGTCTACCGAATTGACGGTTCAATACTCGGGATGCTGAAGGGACGTAAGATATACAGGGGAGGATATGGGCGGTACCACGTACCAGATAGGCGTGGGAAATGATTTGACCACGGTGGAGGCATGAGGGGCAGACACGATGATAGTGATGTAGCAGCGGTCATGATAGGGCGCCAGGGGTTTCTGGTTAAAGCCGAAGAACGCTATACCTAATATGGATAGCCCAATTCCGTTCATTCCGAGTCCATCCCGATGATCCTTTCTGCATTTGATTCCGAGCCGGAGTTATTCACTGCCCCATACCGTTCGCATATTCTGCAGTACCTTTGCCAGAAGGCAATAGCCGCAGCTCAAGCTTCACCTAGGTTCTGTCCTTGGTTTTGTGACAACCCTCTCCGTAGGGTCTCAGACTTACCAATTTCGTCTTTCCAACTTCGCGGCTCGACTAATGGAAGAAGATTTGCTTTCAGCTCGCACTCTCGCTCGTCCATTGCGCATTAGGCTCCTCGTATAGCCGTCCTATGGGTTCACAATGCCTACATCCGCTATAGAACGTCCACCACGTCAGTCGGTCGAATACTTGTTTCTTCTTAAGTAATTAACTTACACGTTCCCTGGGTGGTGACATCTCTGGTACCGTTCCCATTCCCCTTCTAGTAGCGTCTGGCTTCGCGGGTACCATGATGGAGGTGGACCGTATGATTGTCCGTATTCCGTCGCACTGCGTTGCGGGGTGTGATCATATGTGTTTGGACCGTAGTACGGGGGAGTCGGCGTGCTGTTGTACTCAAATGGAGCTACCGAACTGTTATGAGCGGAAGGATTGGGCCAAGCATCAAAGTTTTCCTGATTCATGCGTGTATTTGGAAGGTCGGTAGTGCGCGACTGGTCCTGTGGAGTTTGATCAAAATATTGCGGGGCGCTATGCACGAAACCTTGAGCTGGTATATAAAAATTCTGACCCATCACTTGGCCTTGATGCGGTTCACAGCCTGGCAGCGATAGCTCAGTTGTGGGCCCCTGCATGAAAGGCGTCGAACAATACTGGGGCCCCTGTGAATTCATATTCGTAGCAAAGGGAGAACGCGGGTGGCCTGGGTAACAGTAAGACGCATTGTGGCCTTGCTGCTGCGGTGCCTGCTGCTGAGTACGAAAGGGTGGAGGTTCGGTAGGTTGCTGCACGCGAGTTTCTGAGTTGTATCGCGGGTCGTCGTTTTGGATACCTCCTCTCTGTAACTGTTGTGCTGCATCGATATGATTCTTTGCTTTGAACCAAGATGATGCTCTCGTCATGCTTGACGAGTGTGAAACTTGCCTGGGTGGTGAAAATCACAAGATTGTTGAGCTGGGCTAAGTAACATCCGTCGAACGTAGAACAAAAGGGATCGATAGACATGTGATGAGCACTGGATGGAAGCCTGGCCCGGTGGAGAACGTCTTTCTTGCTCCTCAGCGCCGCAATTTATATCAGCCTTGTAGCAGGTCTCACCAGCAGCTAGAGTCACAAACTTGCAAAGAATCACACTTTCGCAGCTGTTGAGAAGGCCGTCGCATGCCTCAGGCCAATACTTCTATAGATGTCAAACCAGCACTTGGTTACCGACGTGATAGCACGGTTGATTGGCCATCTCGGAGACACATGATAACACAGTGCGACTTCAATCAGCCCGGTGCAGCCCAAAAGCCCCGAGATATGCGTCCACCGGCCGACCTTAGAATAGAGGCAGATCATCTCCATTGAGTCACTCATCCCGCCGCCGCCCAGCACAGCCATGTGTAACCGGGAGAAAAAGAGTCAAAAGAGAATGCCAGCAACTACTACGAGAAGCAAACAGCGCGAGTCTTATTCAAAATGCCGGACTCACCCCTTTCCGCGAACTACATACCTCTTCCCGGTCCTACCACCTTGCCGTGGGCATACATTCCAGGTAACGGCCCCGTTTCACCCCAAAAATTCTCTCAATCTTCTACCAACTCGCCGCCATCAACAGCCACATCCACGCTCAATAAGTTCGACTTCCCCTGGAAATTCGAAGGATACAAGGCGTTCAGCGCATGGATGGCCTCCGAAGACGACTTCTTCATCTTTCGTCGCTTCGAGAGCCTGAATGTTCAGACGATACTATGAATGCAAGATCGAATCGTCCAGATAGAGGAGAAGCTGGAAGGCATGCACAGCTGCGTGGAGGGTGCTCCACTACCCGAAAACCTCATAAACAGTAGATTCCGCTGGGATGAGAAGTACATGCAGGGCCGACATGCGTTGATGGGAGAGTTGTCGTGTTCGCTACATCACTATAGTAAGATTGCCGCACCAACCATCGCAAAACAGGTACTGATGCTTTTTAGACCAGTACATAGAAGCCTTCTCCAAGGTCCGTGCCCGCCCCCGAGCAGAAGATCCGCAAATCAACAACGTCGTCAACTGGCTTAAACGAGGTGCCATTGGTGACGAAGAAGCATCTTTCATCACCAAATCGCACGATCTGATCTCCATAAACCTCCGCACTCGGCCCCCTCTCGGGCGCTGGCTCGAGTCCCTACCGAGCCTACAACTCTTGCGGCCCTTCCGCACCAAGTCGCCTTCAAATCCAGATCCCACCTCCCGCAGCACATCCTACTCCAGCAATACCATTTTCGATCGCTTCACCAATACCGCCATCATACTCGCAAGTCTCACCATGCTATTAGCCCCTATGTGGTGGCTGGAGTACGTTAATTCCAGTGAGTCCCAGTTAAAGATCATAACGGGGTTTGTGGGCGTAATGATGTGTGCAACTGTGAATCGACCGTTTGAGGCCGTGGCGAGTGCAGCGGCATACGCGGCAGTGCTCATGGTATTCATGCAGATTGATGGAAAAGGGTCAGCATAAGGGAAGACTTGGTCAGTTCAGAAGACGGAAGGGTTATTTGGAGCTTAGGAAACGGTCAAGAGGAGGATACGTATGACGTCCGTCCGCTTAGGCGGAACTTTTGTTTAGATGAATTGTTTTGTTTAGCTCACTGCTTTAATAGTCGGACTGTTTATTGAGCTCGGTACTGTTGTTCGTGAAGATACTGACTACCTCACAACAACCTACAAAAGGGAAGGGAGTGAAAGAATTGCAAGCCAACCCAGATCACGTCCAATTGCGCATACTTCAAGCCAGCTTCAACGCTAAAGTGTCCCTGTCGGACTTGATTCTGCAATTAGCTGAGTCAAGTATAGGCATCTCTATGTAATAGATATATGGGAATAAACTCGACTATATATACGTCATTTAATTTAAATTTATATAGTAGGAGTCTCTTTATAAGTTTCGTACGAAATATAGTGGAGATACTATATCTATATCTTATATACGATAATAGAGCTAGAGAGCTATATATAGTACTATCGATCGTAAGTAACGAGGTAATATTTCGAATATTAAGGCGACGAGAAATAATATATACTACTAAACTATAGAGCCTAGTTAGGAGACTAATAGTAGTAGCGATAAGTTAATATACCTATACTACTACCTATAGTATAAAAATTACCTACGATAATACTAGTATTCTACTTATATCTATCTCTTATTCTTAGCTAGCTTCCTTACTATATCTATCCCTCAGTCTTCTAGTAACGGCGAGAGTAGTAGTTCTAATTGTTATGGGCTAGGCTTTGCCTAGCCCTATTATAGCGTCACGCGTGGCCGGCTGCTAGGCGAGCGAGCGATCGTATGGGCGATCGAGCCAGCGGCGGGGCCTTCCCCCTATATAGCTAGTTATTCTGAGAGATTCGTTGATCAGAACAATAAGTATCCTTTTAGCGCGGTTGGGTACCCGCGCCTGGGAAGAAGGATAGCCTGCGGACGCTCGCTGATGGCCGGAGCGCTAGCTACGCTTGAGCACTCCTGGTGCCAGCCCATCACACTAATATACCCTCTTTCTCGAACTTACTATATTATATCTTCGTTAACGATCGTTCGCCTAGTCCTTTAGTAGGATAGCAAACTAGACTATAACTTAGTATTCGAATACGATACTATTAATATTTCGAATATCGTAGTAGAGTACCCCTAACACTATAGTTAGGAGATGTTATCGATAGGACTTCTTAATTAGAATAACTATTAGTATAAAACTAACTGTAGGCTAGATATATTTAAGGGAATAGGTAGCGACAGGATCCTTATATAGCTATTAGTAGTTACCTATAATATATTCCTATCTGAGGACCTATATAGTAGGGAGAGGTGTTTTATCGAGAACTAATTATTCTATTTACGCGACCTAGAGGAGAGCCTAATATAGGAACTCGAGTTGACGGGGGAGGGAATAGCCTTCTTAATAGGCTATCAAGCGAGTAAATACCTGCTATAGAAGATAGAGCTGGTAGCTATAGTAGATACGATACAAACGATGGCGTAGGGCCGGAGGATGACGGGGATACCTAGCTAGGGAGGGTAGGGGGTTCGGCGTTGTCGGCGCGTTTGACTGTCTGTTACGTGAGATGTCGAAACATTGAAACACAATGAGGTGAGTAGAATCACGAAAAATACAACCAGCCCAGGAGCCAACGTGACGTCACGCCGGGTAGTGGCTCAAGCTCCTGGGGGAGAGGGTGCAAATAAGTATCAGAATATAGTATCAGAAACTTCACCACACGGCCTATGATGATTATGGAGAGCTGGCGTTGTCTGCAGAACATGTTTATTGATAAGATCGCGCATGAGCAACAATAGCTGGCCGGCTAGTACAGTAATGACAGACTAATAAAATGAAATCGAAAGACCGTAAAGAGCGACCACAGTCAGTCTCCATGGTGGTTTGGGTTGCCCCTTGTTATTCTATCTTGAAGGAGATGACTGGAAGACATTTTTTGACACATGTCAAGACTCCTAGCGCCTGACGCAGAGCAAGGAGAAGGCGCGATTATCGAAGTTCCAAGGAGCCAAAGCAAGGTTCCCGACCTCGCGGTCAATAAACCCACCGCTCTGTGTTACCCCGGTACAGTCCGGGCCGCTGTATGAACACCTGGTTAGCAATCATGGTCTCACGACGGTCTGGCGAGAGCACACGCACCTAAAAGCATTGCACTTGATGTTGTTATTGGGTGCGATGGAGGTAAGCGCCAACCAGTACGGTTGGGGCAGGTTGACTGGTTCGAGGAGGGTGAGCAGCGGAAACAAGTGACGTTCTGTGAGCAGGAAGGAGACATACAGCATTCACCGATGGTAACTTCCGGGGTTTCTTGTAGGCCGCCATTATCAGTGCGGAAGTTTATCTCGGTGCCGATGTGGACATTGGAGTTTTCACGGGTGGCGAGGTTGGAGGAGGGCGCCGCGGAGCCGGTGGCGGCGAGGGCAAGGGCAAGGGCGCCGACGGCGTTGGTCTTCATGCTTGCTTGAGGGATTTTTGGTTGCTGGGATGGAGTTGAAAGTGTTCGTAGTGATGATTTGGAGAAGAAAGTCGTTTCTTCTTATACTTCAGTGTGTTTGACTCGGCCCAAGATAATTCTGCTCCGCCGTCGCCATGGTCTCCATAGAATTGCTCATACCGTACTTTCCATAAGCGATACCCACTCTGCGATCCCTCAAAGGTGATTCTCTGTCCTCGTGAGTATCTCAATTTTCATATCGTCACTGCGCACGATCTTAACAGATTCATTAAGGTTCCTAAAGGAACCGTCTGCGGCCTCTCTTGACTCGATATCTTGATCATGGGTGCACTAAGCTGACTTCTGGTGCGGCTTTGATGTGGAACTTCGAGGCGTAGCAGTCACCTGTGATGTAGTGGCTTTTGGTGAGCCCGAAAGCTTCATCACTACTGGTGTATGAAGTGATGAGGATGACCGCTCTTTTAGTATTGAACTATGACCTTTTGCATAGAAATTTATAATAAGATGACTTTGTGGAGCTGAAGAATGTGGGGTGTTTCAAAGACCTTGCAGAAGCCGTTCGAGCTTACGGAATGTATGTGGCGACGGTTTGGGCGCTACTGCGGCTCGCAGCGGTCAACATCGACACACAGGGGTGGAATGTTGCGCATTGCCGCAGTAGGTAAGTATCTTCGGCCGAAGGAGTGGTTTATTGAGGCCGCTTTTCAGAAGCCTCAGGGCGTGTCGCAGCAGCCCGGAGATAATTCGGATCAGTGTCACTCTTAAATTTATCAGAAGCTTCACGACTGCATACCCGGTGTAAGCTGGTGTAATGAATGTCCATGCCTCCATATGCTGGAATTTCTGATTTTCGTGAATGATTTCACGGCGCGTCTATACACTGTCGGAGTATGCCGCTCTTGCGACGTTGGATGCCTAACCACCGTTTTACTACCTCGAAAGATAAGCTTAGCTAGAGTAATATCGCTTGCCAACGGAAGACGTGCATAACATTGGTCACAGAACAGAAGTTGCACACCGTTCAACCCCTGTAGGGCTGATTACGTACGCATATAGTTGCTGGAGTGCTCATGTGGTAAGCGGCTAATGCAAGTAAGATTACGCCCAGGTAACAACGTGTTGATCCGAAAGAATATGAAATTAAGAAGAAGAGATAACATTGGACATTGCATCCGAACGTCCCCGCTCGGGTGTTTTATCACGTTCTAGGTCTCTCTCTTTCCCGGATATCACCCTTACTCTATCCAACGAGCTTGGAGTTTGTTTTAAATGGCGACTCAAGTTCCTTTGGGGTGCGAATCTGATGCTTCAATAGCGAGTTGCGCAAGGCTAGGTAAACTAGCTACTAGGCAACGAGCTTGTGTTCAGTAGTTACTTGTATACAAAGCTGCACAGGCGTTTCGATATGGTTACTCCTGAGTAGCGGAAGCACGGGTTGGTGGTTACTATTGGTAATGTTGAAAGGTGGGTGGGGCATAGCGTGGGAGAGATTGAGCCAATTGAAGACAAACGGGGCCCGAGGATCATTGGTCGCTACGCCGCATAGGCTCCGCGAGCAGGTTCCCAAGAGTGGAAGCGATCCAAGGTATCACTGAACTAGATATGATTCACATGGTGAGTATTAGGATTGCCAAGATGTGTAGATTGTCGTGCTTCGAATCTTGTCATTCATCTAAACCGGTTGATTGCAACAGCCCCATTCGGCACTTAGCATGCCCCATCCGTGCGTCCGACCAAGTGCCGGATATATAGTACCACAACAACTCAATACTTATGTCTCGTAGACGCTTTCGCTTTTCGTCGCCTTTCAGTACGACTTGTTCTTTTCAGATCACTCGGTGAAGCGCCCATCGGGTTACATACGACAGAAATTTCCACGAGCATGCATCTCCTCACAGCACTATTGTTGGCATCTACAGCTCAGGCTCACTGTGAGAGAATTTTTTCCTTTGGCCCATAGTCATCATGTTCGATTCTGCTAATGCGAATCACAGACCGCTTCTCTAAGCTTGTCATCAATGGCACGCCCGAAACCGCAGAATGGACCTCCATCCGCCAGACAAAGAATTACCAGGCCAACTTTGGCGTTACTAGTGTATCTAGCCCTGATATGCGCTGTTTTCAAAATAGAGCTGGAACGGGCACTGCTTCCATCGCTGCCGGCGAGAGACTCGGCTTCGTCGCAATGGCTGAAGTGTCGCACTTTGGTCCGGTACAATTCTACATGGCTAAGGTACCTGATAGCGCGAACATCAATACATGGGAAGCGTCTGGAAACGTGTGGTTCAAAGCGGGTAGTATAAGTGCTGTGCAAGGCAACGGCCCGCTTACGAGCGATGAGAAGACGTGGCCGGCATACAGTATGCTACACTCTACGTTTCCCTCACATATATAATGCTAACCACTCTTTGCAGAGAAAACCGTCGTCGATTTTCAGATCCCCAAGAATGTCCCAAGCGGTAAATACCTCATCCGGGTCGAAAGCATTGCACTGCACCAGGCACAGTCTGCCGGAGGCGCACAGATGTATCTCTCTTGCGCGCAAGTCGAGGTTACGGGTGGAGGTAATGGTTCACCAGGTCCGCTCGTTGCATTCCCAGGCGCATATCAGGCGAACGACCCAGGCCTTATCTGGTCGTATTATCCTATCGCTAAGAGCTATAAAGCTCCCGGACCTGCTGTTTGGCAGGGATGAGCAGTGTAATATTACGCTTTAGGTATTTGGGGAAAACCTATTCGATAAGCGCTCTATTGGTTGATGTCAATGCTAGTTTCGGATGCGACTTGTTGATACACGAAGCGAGGAGAGTTTTCAAACAAACCTCTGCTAGTGTTTCTCCGCACTACTGAATGAGCCGGGTGAACATTCCGAGGGTTTGATCTCACGACTTGCACATTCCATATCCCACGTGGTGCGCACTGCGCGGACCATAACCTTGTGTAACCTCCTAGTCGGAGTCCGGAATGCAAATGTATCACTGACGAAAACGGTAACCATTGTGAGTCCTAATGCGGTTTTGATAAGCCAGTAGTCTCTAAAGAGCACTTGGATTATCCATTAACACTGTAGCATCATTTCTACATAGGACAACACGCGGCGCCACAATGCGATATTTTCACCTCGTCGTGAGACATCTCCCTCTCTTTCTAACCACTTCATTACTCCAATCTTGCATCTCGGCTCTTGAGTATGACGACGATGTCAAATTTTGCGGCTTAGTTCTCCGGGATCTAGAGAGTGCTTATGCGAGCGACTTCTGCTCTTCCTTCGCTGCGATCGAAGATGTGACATCCTTCGTTACTGTATCTCTCGAGACCGAAACGACTACGAGTATGTTACTAGCTTCATCCTGCCAAGAAGAATATGCTACCACCTTTATGTAAGTCGACGCACAAAAGGCGTCCATTGATCCTATCTCGTCCTGACCTTTCAGGATGCCTTCTCAATCGGACGCTGTCCCTATCCCGATCTCAAATACCATGCTACCGACCTCGAGGGAAAGCTTAGCAGTCAGATAATCCCTCGCAATTTGGCAAGTTACTAGTTCTAATGGTGCTATAGATAGCCACACCGGGCGCGGAGAAAAGCCTTACCGCTTCCACAACACCAATCCCACTTATCCATATAGTCACTGTAACGACAACCATGTAAGTTCAGATACACACGCACCTAGCTTAGTTTGACCTTGTTACAGCACTTCCACCACCACCGTTGCCGCTTCACCTTCGCCCTACCTCTCTTGGGCAAACATCTTTCGGAAACCTACTACCCCGAATCGGCGTGAGCCCTCATCGTTCTGTCCCGCGGATGGTGTCCCTTGTCGACTCATACAATACCATCCAGAGGTCATATCTGAAGCATGTTTTGAGTTCGCCAAACCAGAGACAACACTGGTCACTACCGAAATTGAAGCTTCGACGGCTACGACTACCGACACTTCGTCATCGTGCGCTACAGACATTTCCCGTGAGGATGACGCATATACGAACGAATAGAGTAAAGTCAATAAGAAGGGTAATACAGATTGAGTTGTCACAGAAGTGGGTGCTGAGTGTTGAACGAAGTTTTCCTAACCCTTGAATTATAGCGTGTAGCATATCCATCGTACAAAGTGTTCTAAACACATGGTGCCTCAAATCTCTTGAAGGTTCATTCAACGTTGGGGGAGCTATTTAGCGCCGATATGGTTGTAGTGATAGCCCGAGTTAAACTACTTGCCCCAGATCTACTCGCATCGCCAATACATGCAGAACACGGAGCGCAGTGACCACAAACAGAAGGCATTCTCGTGGTATTTCGGCACCGATAGCTACCCAAAATATTTAAAAGTTCTTTGCACAAGACATGAGCCTTATCACATCTTCCAGAGACCATTGATAATCGCGCTTTTCTCTCCAATGCCGAACCGAGCTAAACAACTCAGGCACTATTCCACTAACTATACTAACCACCCTCCTTCAACCACCCACCCAGCCTATCATAATATTCCAGGACCTATCGAAGATCCACAAGAACTTAATGTTAGACTGCTTAACAGTGTCACACTAATCATAACGTACACATGATTCTATTGCTCCCCTCGATTCATCTCCCTGCTGATGAAATTACAGGGGTAGCTTTCTGCTTAGCGGTAGAAGGGCACATTGTTTTGCTCATCTACGATCAGGTGTACGAGAGGTGCTTCCAAAGGCAAAAGAAACCTTTTTAGCAGCCATGATGCGAGAGGAGGTACTTGCCTTGGATGCTGTCACAATTGATGTGGGAGAGCTGGCGGAGGAACTGTAAGGTGGTTAGGCTGAATGGATTACGATTTTAGTAGCGCGGCTTTTGGTTTTATGGGCTCGGTGGCAATTTTCTGGAAGTGGTGAATGGGAAGAATAGCATGTGAGGAAAGATTGGAAGAACCCTACAATGAATTGCGTAAGTTGGCCTAGCGGAACCGTGCCTCTGTATCACCAGCAAATGCCAACGATCCCCAATTATATGTCAAGAATCATCTTTCCAAATTCACTACCCCCACAAGCACCCAAAGAACTCAGTATACGCAGACCACCTCGATATCGGCCTCTTACACAACCACGCTACAGCTAGCCAACGCCTAACCGTCTCCTCGCCAATCTCCCCATCCCCTATCCACCGAATTACGAGTTTATCATGCACGCGTCCGCTCTCGCACTACTCGTCCTTACTTCCATCAGCAAGCTCGAACATTTCAAAGCCATTTTGGACAAAAGAATGGAAGACAACGGTGCATACATGGATTACAGAGAGAAGGCTTATGGTATAGGGGTCATAGTAGGCTATAGGCAGCTCCTTGACGACCTTGCAGTTCAGCGTGCGAGGGATTCACACGGGAGTGTGGAAGCTGAGGTCGTAAAGGAATGGGTTGCAGCTGAGCAGTGAGGGTACAGGGACTTGAAAAGCTAAAGATCAGAGAAACGAAGGGGGCCATAAATTTTATCACGAGATCCAGCATCAGAAACTATGGAGACGGAGACTCCAGCGACGTGGATATGGGCTCACATTTGCAAATTTCAGTTAATTTTTTTTTTTTTTTTTTTTTTTTTTTTTTTTTTTTGGCCAAAGTTTTTTATTAGGGGGCTCCCCCGATAAACCCGTTTTTTTGTGGGCCTTTGCGCTACGCGCCCC